>JASDQU010736707.1:54119-72646 GCA_032191745.1 Picea mariana | reverse complement strand
TCCTTTATTTGATGGAACAAACTACTCTTGATGGAGGGAAATAATGAAAATATATTTGAAGTCAAGAGGATCTAGAGTTTGGGACTCAGTAGTAAGTAAGCCTTGGTACTTAACTATCTCAACAAACAAATCCAAAACTACAAAATAAGCAAAGAGAAACAATTCAATGGCATTAAAATCAATCCAGAATGGACTGTCAAACCGAATCAAAGAAAATATGGGACACTGCACCTCTGCTAAAGTATTATGGATCCATATAGAGATTTATTATCAGATTAAAGTACAAAACACAGAAAAAGAAGACAACACCATCAATGAATTGATGCAATCTCCAGTCATCAATAAAGAAGACAACTCAAACAAGGAATTGATGCAATCCCTAGTCATCAATAAAGAAGACAACTCAAACAAGGAATTGATGCAATCCCAAGTCATCAATAAATAAGACAACTCAAACAAGGAATTGATGCAATCTCTAGTCATCAATGAAGAAGACAACTCCATCAAGGAATTGATGCATACCTCAGTAATCACTGAAGAAAAAATATTGAATCTTAAGACTGATGTTATAGCCTCATTAGTAGATATTCATATGGAACTAGGAAATTGTATATATATTGAATTTCCTTTGTAGGCTCTTGACAATCTCAAATACACAATTATGTGCACTCTAGAAGAGTTGGAGAAAAATCAAACTAAAGATATGTTTCTACTACAACAATTAGATCAATCTAACAATGATGAAGAGCAAGAACACAAGTTTCAGCTAGAAGACAAATAAGAAGAGATCAATAGATTAAAGACTGAAGTTGTTGATATAAAAAAAATAAATGAACGAGTTGAAGGCATATGAAAAACTCAATAAATGTACAAAAGAATTAGAAGAAACAAAAGAAACGGTCAACAATCTAAAGACTCAACCTGAAGAAGCTAAGGAAAGTGAAGAAACCATGAAGAGCTAGTTGACTAAAAAGGAAGAATCGTGCCACATGTTGGAATTGGAAGTCATCAACCTCAAAAGGATTTAGCTAGAAAACAAGGAAGAAATCAAAAGATTGAAGACTGAATTTGTTGATCTAACAAAATAAATAGAAGATTTGAAGACATATGACAAAACCAATAAATGCACAGAAGCCTTAGATGAGACAGAAGAAATAGTCATCAGTCTAAAGACTCGAGTTGAAGCATCTAAGGAAATAGAAGAAGACTTGAAGATCCAATTGACTAAAAAGGAAGAAACATGTCACATGTTGGAATTTGAAGTTACTCAAAAAGAAGAATGAAAAGAAAAAAACAATTATCAAATTCCAAAACAACTGAGCCATCCTGGATAAGATCTGGAGCAGTCAATGACCAATCGATGATGAAATTGGTCTTGGGTACAATAAGAAAGAAGAAGGCGACAAGTGGAACACCATTCACAAACATGAGAAAGGATTATCCTCCTGAAAAGGAAAAAGTGCAATCACAAACCAAATACAAACCATAAACTTTGTTAAAGGAGGAAGCTATAAAATTCAAAAACAAGAAACATATCAAAAGACAGACTTCTCATGTCACAACAGACTTGAGTATGGAAACACCTTCAATGGTTATTGATTTTCTTGTAAAAATTTTGGTCACAAAGCATTGGAATGCAAGAGTCCTGAAAAGAAAAATCCATGAAGGTCCAATAACTTAATGAGATTTTGGAGATGAAATTTTGTTGGGCACACAACAAAGTTTTTTCATACCATGAGATGCTACAATTGTGATAAGTTTGGGCACAAATCCAAACACTGCAGGAAATCAAGAAGACAACCCTTGAAAAATAATCCATACAAGTCAGGAAGGAAATCTAATGAACTTTGGAAGAAAATAAGAGAGGATAAATTTCAAAGGACAAATGTAGAAAAGAAAAGTTCATCAAACAAAGTGTCTTATGGAAAGATATGGAGAAGAAACCCTGAAGAAGAAAGCAAGAAAGATGATGAAGATATTACACCTAAAAATGAAGAAATTGATAACAATAAACTTATGGATGAAACTCCTAATAAGGAATGTCAAAATCATAGCTTTGCATATGAAGAGGAACAATCTCAAGGAAGAATAATTTCTACAGAATAAGATGAAGAAGATTATGGTGCACAAAACAATGGTGATGATGATGAACTCTGAAAAGAAAATCAGTCTATAGAATAGTGTGATGAATAAAACAAATAATATATAAAGAAGAAAGCAAAAAAAGGAATTAAAAATATATAAAGACAGAGTATGAACAAAGCAAAGTTATTAATGATATGAAAGAACAATAAAGATATCTTGGAATTAAAGAACTAAAGAATATCAAGAAGAAGAAGAAATAGATCAAGAAGATCAATAAGCTTCAGACCCTTGTCCATTATGACAAAGGAGAACACAATAAAACCATATTTGAACACAAAAATTACAAGAGATTGAGATAACAACTGGCACATTCACGGGGGGGGGAAGCAGTCAAATTTTTCTTTCATTTGTCATTGATGTCAAAATAGGAGAGATAAAAAAAATAAAAACAAAGTCCAAAATAAATGGGACAAAGATAGGGGGAGAATCATCTCAGGGGGAGAAGAAAAATATTCCCTTTGTCATTGTTGTCAAAGGGGGAGAAATAAAGATTAAAACAAAGTCAACTCAAAGGACTCAGAATAGATAATACGTTTCACAAGGGAAGTAAGATCGTTTTACTAAGGTTTCCATCAATAACAAAGGGGGAGATTGTTGGCAATTTGGTTGTCATTGATGTCAACCTTGATAAATAGGTGAAGTATCATTGATTGATTGGTTTTAGAAGCATTGCCAATATTGGACATATTGCTATGAAGTTGACTTCAATGTCAAGAATTGTCAATATTAGACATAATATTATGAAGGTGACTTGAATGTCAAGCATTGTCAATATTAGACATAATGTTATGAAGGTGACTTGAATGTCAAGCATTGTCAATATTCGACATAATGTTATGAAGGTGACTTGAATATCACTAGAAATATAATATTAAATAATATATTGTATGAGCTTGATACACTCATCCTATATTGTATAAGGTTGAGATTGTGTCATTAACATCCATGCACAAAAGAAGAAACTATGAATAAATTGTCCAGATAAACAGGGTAAATGGATAATCCAATATGGATCCATACAAATCACAAATAAAAAAGTTAATAAGACATGGTTCATTAAAAGTGATTCGGAAAATCTCAATTGAAGAAGAGTCCAGAGATGAGACGGAATGTCAATGGTGGATGTTTGGTGAGGAAGCATTGTCAATATTGGACATAATGTTATCAAGGTGACTTGAATGTCAAGCATTGTCAATATTGGACATGATGTTATGAAGGTGACTTGAATATCACTAGAAAGTTAATATTAACTAATATATTGTATGAGCTTGATACACTCATCCTATATTGTATAAGGTTGAGATTGTGTCATTAACATCCATGCACATAAGAAGAAAATATGAAGAAACTGTCCAGATAAAAAGGGTAAATGGATAATCCAATATGGATCCATACATATCACAAATAAAGAAGTTAATAAGACATGGTTCATTAAAAGTGATTTGGAAAATATCAATTGAAGAAGAGTCCAGAGATGAGACATAACGTCAATGGTGGATTTTTGGTGAGGAATCATTGACACCATCGAATCACAAGTCGAGTCAATTCAAACAACAATAAGGTAGACTATCTGGAAGTAGATCGATCACAAGATGAGTCGACCGACTACAAGCCTACAGATTGATGGAAGTTGGAGAAGAAAAGTCGATTGATTTCAAGAAGAGTCGAAGACAAGTCGAACAACTGAAGGTCGAAGTCGAAGGAAAATTGAGTTGGTAAATACAAGTCGGCCAAACCAAGTCGAGACAACCAAATTTGAATTTCTCAAGTCAATTTTATTCCAAGTCGAGTCAGTCCAAGAAATAAGTAACCTAAAGGTAGAAGTCAAAGAAAACTTAAATACAATTCAGGTTGACGCTGAAGAAAAATGGGTTGAATAGAATTGAAATACTCTATTCAAAATTTCTCCTAATTGAGTCGAACAAAAAGATGTTTGTCGGTCAAATGAGGAAGAAAATACGAAAAAGGGTGAGACTAAGTCAAATATTTAATGACTAACAGTTGATAGGGAACCAATTTTAAGATAATGATCAAGTAAAATGTTTACAAGTTGATTTTAAATAATCACCAAAAAAGGAGATATGTGGAGGTTGATTTATACATTCACAAAAAGGTGATATGTACTGAAGTCGATTTGGCATCCGACGACAAAAGGAAAATATGAGAAATTGTCCTTCAAAGAATTGTCTGTACTGTCGACCTCACACATTTTGTGGGGAAAAATCTTGCATGTTGGCTAATTGGGCATGTTCTGCAAGAAACCCATGTTGTATAATTTTAAAATTTGTTTTCATCACTTCAGAATCTTTATACAAAAATTGTTGTTTAAATTGGTGTACAAAAATTATTTAATAAATTTTATCATTTGTGTTAATTAAATGAAAGGGTGTAATGTTTCATTCCAAAATGACACATTGTTTCAAAGTGGCACCCTTTGGAGGACTATTTAAGTAAAGGAATATGAAGGGAAGAAAGTGTCTTGGTGGATATATATATTAGGTTGGTGCCTATTTACAAGCTGAGTCTTTTTATGAGAGTTGGATTCCTAATTTCTTAGTTGGATCTGTGAACCACAAGTTGGGTCTTGTATCAGAGAGTTGGATCTCTCATATTCAGTTGAAGTTGAAGATATTAAAGGATTGATTTTATATGTATTCATTCAAGTTAAATAAATAAAAGAATGATATTTTATCTACTTCATACAATTTTTGTTATATATACTTATGAATAATTAATTTAACTACACATCTTATTCAATTAATTTAGTTAATCTATGAAAGTGTGAAAAGTAGCCAAAATTTCCAGACACTGATTCAACCCTCCTCCCCCCCCCTCTCAGTGTTAGTGTGTGTTTCAACACTTAACTCTTCATAAATAGAAAGTACTAGGAGATTGTTTTTGTCGTTGTAAATCCATAGAGAGTGGTTGTTAGGGTATCATGATTTTGGGTTGTGGGATACAATGAGAGAGTTGGAAATAAAACGTTGGTGATGGAGACAATCATAATATGAGATAGTTGAACTGTTGATGTCTCATTTTCCTCCTTTCTCACTGCTTCTGATTCGATACTAAATTCCTTAGATTTCCATTTGAGGCTCTTCTTCTCATCTTCAATGAGATTTTCAACCTTTAAATGTGTCTTCTTGTCCTTGTTTTTCAAAGCTAATGTTTGCACATCTGGGTCTTCTAGAACACCATCACTGGTTTTACCACTTTCATCATCGTTATATATTTGTCCCTCTGGCAATTCAGATGATGGAGAATGCAATATTTGGTTTTGGTGGAAACCCTCCTCCTTTAAGTATGCCAAGACTTCCTTCTCTAATTGTTCTTTTATTTATTTCACATAATTCTCCATTTCTTCGAGAGTGTTGCTCATATTTTCGATACTAGTTATAATTTTCATGTTTTTATGAATGATATTTTACATATTGAACGCATGTGTTTTTTGGCTTTCACTAGACTTTGCTCGGATACCACTTGGAAGCTTAAGACTTGATATATATAAAATATATATTATTATTTAATAAATGTATTATTCGCTACCTTGTTCAATGTACAACAACGTGTATAAATACACGTACATGAGTAGAGTCATGTCTTTTTCTCTAAAAGACATGACTTTACAACAAAAATATAATTATTTACATTAATGATTTAAATAGTAATTAATGGCATTGTAATATACATACGGTATATTATAGTTAGGGTTTTGGATTTTCTTTATGTTAAAAGGGCCTTTGGAGCCTCATTGTAAACATCATATTCTTGTGAATGGGCGTAGCCATCACATCTCTTCTCAGAGATAAGTTTCCACCATTCTAGCGAGTTCATTCACTCGATATTTTTACAGTTTTTGTACATTTTTGTCATTAATAAAAATTGTGCATTATTGTATCTTTGTGTGTCTCGCAATATATTTGTGTATTTACTTATTATATTTCCTCCCTTATTTCGTTCTCAAAATAATCTAGATCAAAGTTAGTCATCACAATGGTATTCGATCATCTTTCCAAATATCCTCATATATGTGCTCTTCAACACCCAATCACCGCATCCAGAGTGGCCCAAATTTTCATGGATAATATCTTCAAACTTCATGGCATGCCTCATTCTATTGTCTATGACCGAGATCTAACTTTCACCAACAAAATTTGACAAGAATTTTTCAGGCTCTAGGGAACCCAATTGCATCTCAACACCGCCTATCATCCCCAAAGTGATGGCCAAACTGAAGTTGTCAACAAGTGTTTGGAAGCATATTTGTAGTGTTTTGCATCCGACAGAAAAAACTAGTGGGATCAGTGGTTACCCCCATTTGAATGGTGGTACAACACATATTATCATACAACTACTCGCATAATTCCTTTTGAAACTGTCTACAAACAAAATCCATCATCGATTCTCTCATACATGCCATGTGTCTCGAAGGTTCATAAGGTTGACAATAATCTTACAGTCCAAGAGGCCATTCTCCATACCCTTAAAGATAATTTGGACATGGCTTAAACTCACATGAAGCCACAAGCAGATCATGGTCGTTTCGAATGTCAATTTGTTGAACGGGACCAAGTGTTTATTTGTGTGCAACCTTATAAGCAAACTTCACTCAAAATTGAACACTGTCATAAACTTGCTCCCAAATTTTATGGTCCTTATACAATTCTCAAGCGTGTAGGGCCCATGTCCTACCAGTTAGCTCTGCCCAATCATTCTACACTCCATCTTGTTTTTCATGTCTCATGCTTAAAGAAAGTAATTGGAAGTGAGTGCCAAACTCAAACCAGTGTCCCTTAGTTGGATGAAGAAGGTTCCATTTGGTTGCAGCCACAAGCAGCTTGGACCAACGAGAGAATTATCTCTGTTAGCGCACCATCAAGGAAGTGTTAATTCAGTGGAAAGATACAACTCTAGAAGATGCCACCTGGGAGACAACCACCATTCTACAACACTTTCATCATCTCAAGCCTTTAGGACAAGGATGTTCTTTAAGGGGAATAACATGTTAGAGACCTAACATCCCTAACCCCTCACGTAGGTAGAATAATATATTTTCCATGTAATAAAGGCCGACATTAGTTAATAAGTCCCATTTAATAAATGTGAACAAGTCAATGTAAAAAGACCTAATAGAAGCTTCCACTTCTAGAAATATTTTCCTCTAGAATGTTCTTTAGAAGATAGAATTATTATAAATAAGAGTAGGAGGCATGAGAAAGCCTTGTCTTGAGAATTATTGTAATAGAGCGCTCCTATGTTGGAGATTTCCCCCTTGAAGAGGCAAGTGATCATTTCTTTTTATCAATAAAGGTATCATTTTGGTGTTGAGTTATCTACATTTTGTTGTTTCGCTGATGTTTTCTACACAGTATTTTTATTTTCTGCTTATCATAATAGATCTAGTACCTAACACATAGTTAACCATAGTCAATCATGGTCAATCATAGTCAACCATACTTAATCATGGTCAACCATGGGAAACCATAGTCAACTATGGTCAACCATGGTCAACCATACTCAACCATAGGCAATTGTCCTCAACTGTAATCATTTATGTTCAACCATCATCAACCATAGTCAACCATGGTCAACAATAGTCAACCATGGTTGACCATGGAAAACCATAGTTAACCATAGTCAACCATACTCAAGCATTGTTAACCATGGTTAGTGATACTCAACCATTGTCAACCATAGTGAACCATGTTCAACCATAGTCAACCACGATCAACCATGGTTGACCATGGTCAACTATGGTCAACCATGGTCAACTACTCCTTCCATGCACATCGACCATCAACTAGCACAACCACATTTAAGTAAAAGTGGTTGATATGCATCGATCGATGCCATTAGTTTTAAAAGGTGGAAAATGATGTAGATCGACTTATATTAACCACTTTTACTTAAATGTAGTTGTGTTAGTTTATCTTATTTTGAGATTCATAATTAGTTATAGACACATTTTTTTTCTCATATATATATATATAAGCTTTAAAAATCTAAAGGGAAATGGCATATTAGATAGGACTTCTCTCACCTACTATTTAAGAAAAATATTAGAAGATTGGACTCAAACAATTTTAATTTGTTAGGTATACTTACATTCTCTAATATTGTACTATTTATGATAGTAAGTAAACTTTTAATTTTTTTAAGTAAGATTTTTCTTATTACCTTTCACAGTCTGTAAATACAATATCTATTATGCCAAAGTTTGTGCCGGACTGAATCGCCCTGTGGGGAAACCAATTCATTCGGCACTAAAAAAGATCTTGAAAGCTAAAATGTTCTGAGCATAAATAAATAAAAGTGGACAAAACGTACAGATGTCTTATGCTAACCCTGACTATGCCACATAAGCCTTTATAAACATCTACATCTCACCTAATCCAACCTTCTTGCAAGAGAAAAATACTAAGTCCCTGAGACATTATGCTTAAGGCCATGACCAGATTCTGGTGATGCTTGGCGCTCTTGCTCTGCCGCACGAGGGGCAGTAGCTTGCTCGCTAATTGCTGGAACATTCTCTGTCATGGTCGGGTCGATGGTCAATATACCAGGTGCTTGGATGGACCCAAGCAAGGTGGCAAGCATGAGCTCCAATCTTTCACCTCTTCTATCCATGACTTACAGTCGAAAACGCAGGTCTTCTATCTCCCTGCAAGAATCGAAGAAGAGGCTTTGCAGGTTTTCCCAGGTGCCAAGGAGTTTTGTCCAGGTTTCATAGTCCGTGCAGATGTGCGTAGGAGGAGGAGAGGGGGGGTGCTCTTCCCGGGGGATGGAGGGGTTGGGAAACAACGACGAAGGGTGATGCAGGAGCATCTCTCCACGTCAGCCAGCCAGCCAGCCAGCCACGTCGAGCGCGTGCATTCAAGATGAAGAGAGGCACAATCCTCATTAAAATCTGAATTGAATGTAATTGAATTGCTTAGGTTGTTGAGCTGTGAAGCTGTGCCTTTGTGCAGGCTGTAGATAAGATCGACCTTTAATGTTTGTAAGGCTGAGATCTATATTTAGATGCTGGACTAGACAGCCCATTCAATGCAATTGAATAGGGTAGGTAGATTTGGAGGGAAGCACTCGAAGAGCCCCCTTGGGTAAAAGAGATTTCGTATCTCATTTTGAGTAAGAAGTGGAGATAGTAGAGAGTCTGCGTGTAGAGAGCAGAAGAGGAGAGCCAAAGAGAGATCGAGAACACCCTTGTAAAAATAGGCATTTTCCATTTAATATAAACAGAAGCAGTTTTTCCTGCATGAATTCTGTGTTATGTGGATGTCTATGAGTGTTCTTTATATGCTGTGAATGTATGCTAGGCATTTGCAGGTTGTTTTGATTTCAGGTGAAGATCTTTGAGGCTTCACACCAGGAGGGTGTGACAGGACATTGCGGGTTCTAATAGCCGTGCACAGAGGATGCATTTTTGAATTATGCGGGTTCAGACAAAGACATGTTGCGGCACAAGGACTGGAATCAACAACTCAGAAGAAGACATTTGAGGTTGTTGAACACCTCAGGAGGCAAGGTTGTATATGAGAGACACAGTTGCAGACAGAACTTAGCTGTGAGTTCTGTAAAGATCTACCAAGTGGGCATTGAGAACAGGTACAATGTGCAGTTGGAGGAACTCTGTTGTGATTTTAGACAGAAGCCAGAATCACTGAGGATTCTGTGAATCTCTGCCAGGTGGGCATTGAGCCAATGCAAGGAGTGCACATAGGAAGAACTCTGCTGTGAGTTCAGGAAGAGATAGAATCACTGAAGATTCTGAGAGCTCTGCCAGGTGGGCATTGAGCGTGTGCATAGGTGCACAGGAGGACAGAATTGTTGAACGTTTTGGGAGAAGACACTCTGCCAGGTGGGCATTTGTGTTAGTGTGCAGACAGGTACATGAAGAAGAGAACTCTTTGAGTTTTGTGAATTGAAGAAGAATCCACTGAGGGATCTTCACGGTTGTTGAACACCCTGATAGACTCAGCAAAAGGTTGCTTGAGTGAAGGATAACCAGGAGGGTATCTAAGTTCTCCATCTGAGGGAGGAAGGACAAAGAACTAATTTTCTTGGGAGGTTGAAGCCACAGGAAAGTTCAAGACGGATAGCACCGTTTGTGCGCATGTGAATACCCTGCAGAGGGTAGGAGTTGAAGAATCCTTCAAGGATTCGGAGGAAGGGATAAGCTCAGGAGGGACGAGTGCTTTCAAGCACAAAGCATAACTACAAGGAGTGCAGGAGCTTCAGAATCCTTTGACGGGTTCAGAGTCCCCAGAAGCTCAAGGGGAACAGTGTTTTCATACGCAAGTGAGAACTCAGGTAAAGGAGCTCGCAGAGAAGAAAGGAAAAGGTTGAGGCCTTTGAGGAATTGGAAATTCTCCCAAGGTTGGGAAGAAAGTGTGCAAGCTCAGTAGGGAGCACAGTAGCCGTCAGATCGGTTGGAGAAGAAGATATGGACCGTTGGTTTCTACGTCCAGGAGAAGCTCAGGAGAAGCCTACAGAAGGGAGAGATCGTGAGCCGTTGGATCTCATTCAGAAATCTCGTCAGCTGTCAGATTGGACAGGAGGTGCACGGAGTTTAACCCTTCTCACGCTAGGTAGAAGTCTCGACCGTCATCGGATTATCGGCATTCGTGAAATCGGGAATCAGGAGGACAAGAGATCGGTAATTTCTATAGGAAATTACCTGGAACGATCAGAGTCGTCCATTTGTGGAGACACGTGGCAGACATCGAGGCGTCGGGAGTCGGGATATCGACATTCCTGTGGACAGGAGATCGGGTAAGTCCACCTTGAAAACCCCGACACAAATCTGGGCCATCCATCTAAGAGAGGACGCGTGTCACGTGATCGTCCATTCTGGAGATCCGGGCACTAAACATCGGGATATTGGGACTTGGGAAATCAGAGTTCCTGAGGTCGTGAAAGTTGGGACATCAGAAGTCTCGAAACCGTGAGAAGGAATCTGAACCGTCCATTTTTGGGACGCGTGGCAGCAATCGGAGCCATCGGGGAAAGTCCCGACAGGAAGTCGTATATCGGCATTTTGGTCATCGGGATATCGGGAATCCTGGTGAAAAGAGATTTGGGAATTTCGGAATCGCGAAGTCCGAAACCCCAACAAGGAGGAAAGTACCATCGTGGGGGCCAGCTGTCAACATAGCAGAGAATCGGGATTCGAGGGATCGTGAATCCTGAGGGCAATTGCAGCTCAACATTGAAAAGTATGAAACCCCGATGAGGAGGTATGGTTGCGGTCATATAGGGGGGGGTCACATGGACCATGAGCTTAGCCGGAGGGCTAATTGAAGTTAGGGGCGCATCGGGGATTTGAAACCCAAAACTCTGAAAGGAGACAGGGCTGCGGTCTTGTGAGATAGTGGTCATGTGGGCCAGGAGTCTAGCTTGGAGGGCTAACGGGAGTTGGAGCACATCGGTATTTTAAATCCCAAAACCCCGAAAGAAGGATAAGGCTGCGGTCTTATGAATTAGCGGTCACATGGACCAGAACATAGCCAGGGGGGCTAATGTGTAAAGGGCGCATATCGGTGAAATTTCTCATCGGAGATCGGGGATTCAAGAGGACAGGAACTCTTGTCATCGGGGATTATGAAACCCCGAAACCCGAAACTGAGTCAGGAAAGAGCGCGATCATGTGCAGAAGTCCGTGCGGGTGAAGAAAGGACCCGTGGATCGGGTTTTTAGCAGAGATTCCATGGAGGAATCGAAAGAGTCGCTTCGGCTCGTGAATGAAGGAGAACGATCCTATGAGCAGGAGCACGACAAGGTGGTGGATCGCGTCTTTACTGCATCAAAGGGGTGGGAGGGGCAGAGTGGGGGAGGGAGGAGGACGCAATTTCCAGTAGGGGATTCTGGGTGAAGCCCAGAGAATTACCAGCACTATCATACCATTCGAGACGACAAGACCAGGGTGAGGAAAGAGGGGGGAGAGCCCCTTGGACAGGGGGGGAATCAGACGAAGAAGAGGATGCAGAGCTCAGAACTGGAGGACCAAGAAGAGGTGGACGATGAGCCATTCTGCCTCATTTAGGCCTCCCTTGCTGCCTAGCCATTGTCAGGAGAAGGAAGTGGCCGAAGAGAGGCACAAAGTAGCCAACGGGGGAGCCAGTCCAGACGATAAAGCTAAAAAGACAGAGAGCGTCGGAGCAATTGGCTGAGGATGTAATTGAGGGAGAAAACCCCCAGGTTATAAGCCAAGACATGGATTCACACACATGCAGGAGGAGAAGGACTGGCGGGTAACTCGTCACCATGTTAATGTAATTGAAGCTCACACACAGGAGACAGAAGATCAAGTACGCAGTGGAGTGAAATGGATGGGAAGTTGCAGTGAATGTCATTTAAGGGGGAGGGTTGCGTCAGGGGGGATCACGTGGCCTCCTCGGAGCTGAAGTGCGCCACTGGTCCCTTTGAGATGTGTTGGGCACTCCACCTATCCTCTGGACTGAGTTGGACTCCTAACACCTAACACCCCATCCCGAAGGATAGTAAGCAAATTTTAGGTTGTATATAAAAATTGGAAAAAAAAAACCTTCTAGTTAAATATAAAACTTAATAAATTAAATAAAAATTTATAATAACATAAAAAATTATAGAAATTATTATATCAATAAATAATTGTTTTTATAAAAACATTAAAATAAAAATATATAAAATTTGTCACATCAAAATCAAATGGTCATATGGGAAGTTACACCAATTTTTTTTAAGTTTTTTTTAAACAAACATCAACAATGACATGGAAAAGTTTTCACATTGCAATTTTAGAAAATTCCATATTAAATGTTTTTAATTTTAATTAGAGTATTTTAAAAATAAAATTACTTACTCAAAATATATTTGTGTGATAATTTTTTTATCAATTAAAAAATAAATGAAAAATATTTTGATTTTTTAAAATTGATTTTAAATTTTCAAAAATTTCAATTTAAAAAATAAAAAAATTATATGTAGAAAATATTAAAAACGTTTAAGCATATAGGGGCTTTCGCAGTGCAAGATATTAGATATTATTTTCGAGATTAACTATGTGGTGTAAGTCATTAATCTATAACCCATATCCATGAGTTTTAGTCGCCTTAATTTTCATGATTTAAATAGTCCACTTAACACTCATTGCATCTAATAATACTCAAAGGAATGAAAAAATGAAATTAAAACCAACAAAACTAATCACATAAAAAATTCAAAATACTTTGATTGGCAAAGGAAAATATCACCCATAATTTCTCAAAAGTGGAGTCTCCACACAAATTTTTACTCTTTTTCATTGTGTCTTTACTTGACCAAATATATCGTAAAAACTTCTGTATTGATAGCCTAATCAACTTGATCGCTAAAAAAATATGTACATTGGAGCAACTCCTAAGACCTTGATATCAGTGCGAACTTCAAAGTGTACTCGACGTGGAGGTGGATCCCTTCTAATCGTGTTGTTTGCCAGCTTGCTTTTGTGGCCTATATTTAAAAAGGTATTTTTTATGGGGATTTTTTTCGTGAATGGCCATGTTCTTCGGATGGGTCAGTCTTATTCAACTTGTGACCTAAACCTGAATATTTGCATAATAAAATTGAAGATGACTAATCAAAGCTTAATCTTGATGGCTGGTTCTTCATTGCCATCCTCTCATTTTGTAAAGCAGTCCGGTGGAAGATGCAATGCTCTTTTAGAAAGGGAATCCGCCTCACTGTTTTCCTCTCTATAAATGTGAGTGAAAGAGAGCTTTCTAAACAATAGTGTAGCATCTTTGGTTCTCTCTTTCCAACACTCGAGGGCTGCCACCTAGAAGTCAGCTAGACCATTCAACCAATCGATAGTAATTTTTGAGTCTCCAAGAAGTAACAACTCATCGGTGTGGCGACATGCCAGAATGAGCGATGCCACGCACCCAAAAATTCTGCCTTCATGTTTGAGATCTCTCCTTATAACCATATGCTTAAAAGAGTGACATCTATCAGAAAAGAAATCAATAGAGTCACTTTGTTTTACAATTATTATTTTGATTGAGCATATACAACTCATATTGTTTAAATTAATGGAAGCCAGATTATAAATTTAAGTCACATAATTTTTTTTAATAAGTGGTTAATTTTTTCTATATGTTTATAAGTCTAATAACAATAAACTCAAAAAGGTCCTTTCTCAAAGATATTTTTGAAACATATATACATTGATTCATATACATATTTATTAGTCCTTTGATTCATATAACATATATATTTATGAGTTTCTCCATTTATATAAATATTTATTAGTTAAATATATATATAAAACAAAAATTTTGAACTGCTTGGATACAGTTTGTACATTGTATTTATTACACTATGACTATGGCTTTGAACCTACTATATAGGGTTTTTAAGTACTGTTAATAATATATAGTTTGTTGGGTAGCATTGAATGTTGTTGCAGGTAAAATATATATATATATATATATATATATATATATATAAAACTTGCAGTAATATTCAATGCTATCTAGCAGACTGTATATATACGATCTACAGTAGCATTCAATGTTGTTCAGTAATATTCATTGATATAAATTATATATATATCATTTAAAGCAGCATTCAATATTATTTAGCAAGTTATATATATGGCTTCTAATAGCATTCAATAATGTTCAGTAGGTTGTATATATATATAGCCTGACAGCATTCAACGTTGCCTAACAAACTATATTATATTATATATATATATATACAACCTGAAACAATATTCAATGCTACATAATAAGATATATATATATATATTAACTGTGACAGCATTCAAAGCTGCATAACAAATTGTATATTGTATATATATACAGCTAGCCCTTTGAGTACAGTGCACAGGGGTATGTAAGTACGACGGTATGGCTTTGAATGAAGTGTGCATGGTCTTTTGATGCAGTGCGCAGGTACGATGGCCTGTTCAGCCAGATTAATTTTTACTTCTGTAATTGAATACAAGGCTTCCGACCCGTAAAGGTGCGAGGGTGGAATTCAATGGACTGGTCACCTGATCGCGCGTGGTGCGCGCACTTGCAATGAGATGCCAAAAAGGACAGCAGAGGAGGATTCGTGGAATTGAGAGGTTGATCATTGCGCGATGAAGCGGATGTGATATCACTCCGAGAGGAGCCAACGCTTCAAGGCTCTCAAAGACTGATACTGTAGTGCTTTAGCCGACGCTTCAAGGCTCTCAAAGACTAATACTGTAGTGTTTTTTCTATTGTAGTGATTTTTCTTATTTAACGTTTGGTGACAGAATTATTTTCCGGATCGATTGTATTAGAATGACGTTTCGAACCAAAGTACGGTGATAGCAGCTCTTCAACATGGATTTTGTCCACTGATTTGCTCGTCGTACATGAACCCCGGCGTTAGTTGGTCTTGGAGTTGGCCTTGTTCCCTCAAAATGATCAGCTATAAAGCGCTATAGATTGCAACAAAGAATTTTTTTGGAGAGATTGGGCAGTGGACGATTCGGTTATGTTTAGAAGGGCAGTCTCCCGGACAAGACGCTCGTGACAGTGAGAGTTGGAGAACGTTCCAGTTCCAAACAAAGCGAAAAGCAATTTCGCATGGAGGTGAGCACGATTGGAATTATACAACGAGAGTTAATACCATTTCCATGTGTAAAGATTCAGTCACTCATGATAAATTATTGTATAGTAGTGGAAAATATGTTAAATTCATCAAAAATGAAATTTAATATATAAAGTTAGTAGTATTTTCATTGCCGGATAAATGAAGTTGTAAATCCATGTAAAAAATAATGTGATTATAAAAATTAAATAGAAATTAAAAAACAATATATTTATTTATAAAATTTTAAAAAAATTCATGTAAAAAATAATATGATTATAAAAATTAAATAGAAATTAAAAAATAATTTATTTATTTATAAAAAAAATTTAAAAATAAAAGACTAAATAGTATTGAAATCGTAGATATCCAAATAAACTAATAGGAGCATCAAAAGGTTTGGCTACATTAACCATCACAAGAATTGATCAGATCTAGATCTAGTTCTAGATTATATATATATAAGTGGACACTTATGTTTTATGGGGAGTTCTATAGCTATAAGTAGTTTTTAAAATAATGTTCATGCTCATGAAGAAGTGGTATTGGGTTTAAAAGGTACAACAATTTCAATAGTATGTGCTTAAACTTATGTGTTCCTCTGAATGTAGAGACAATTTATGTTTTTGCAATTTTTTTTGGGTTGTTTTTTGGTTCATTTTTGACATGTTTTTGCAATTTAAAAAAGTAGTTTTCTCAATACAAAATCCCTTTTCTTTCAATACTACATTTTTTTATCGGAGTGTTCTATTTACTATCCATTTCTTGTGTCGAAACTTATACAAATTCAAATGAAAAATAAAAAGATTTACAAAAGGAAAGACATCTCATTATGAAACTAGCCCATGAAATTCCTGGAAGAGAAAGGCCCCTCTACTCAGAGACAAAGATTCTTTGGATAAGTTGTCCACTTTGGAGTTCAACACTCTATAAATGTGGTTACATGAAAATCACTCCAATTCATTCAAGAAATTGTGAATTTGACCGACAAGGGATGGAGGCGAACCACCTGAACCTGCATCTTTCCATTAACCCATTATGTAACCACCTTAGAATCCTCCATGATCTGAGATTTTTTTAGCTTGAGAGAATTGACTACAAACATTATAGCCCATAAGGGATAAAATTCCACCTTCATGTTTGAGTTAGGGCCTGAAGTGTATATGATCTCAAAGAAATGATTAGCAAAGATGTGAAGAAGAGCCCCCACCCCACAAATTGGGGACTGTCCCTAGATGGTGCCATCGAAGAAGCCCGAGGGAACCCTTCCACCAACATAGGCTTGTGGAGAAAACTTTGTTTAGGAATTTTTTGGATTGGTCTTGAATTTTCCAGCCAACTTAAGGATCAAACTTGCCACCGCCTCAGCTAGAATAAAGTGATATTGGAACATACATAAAGGTCTTGTACACCAGATACACTAAACAAAGATACAAGGAAGAGACGATAAATATTTTACTATGTTTAATCCCAGCCAAGAAGAAAACCATTCTTCTATGCAACCATCTAGAACTTTCTCAAGCATGTGGAGCCCATGTCCTACCAGTTAGCTCTACCCAATCATTCTACGCTCCATCTTGTTTTTCATGTCTCATGCTTAAAAATTTTTATTGGAAGTGAGTGCCAAACTCAAACCAGTGTCCCTTAGTTGGATGAAGAAGGTTCCATTTGGTTGCAGCCACAAGCAGCTTGGACTAGCGAGAACGTTATCTCTGTTAGCGCACCATTAAGGAAGTGTTAGTTCAGTGGAAAGATACAACTCCAGAAGATGCCACCTGGGAGACAACCACCATTCTGCAACAATTTCCTCTTCTCAAGACTTGAGGAAAAGGTGTCCTTTAAGGGGGATGACATGTTAGGGACCTAACCTCCCTAACCCCTCACGTAGGTAGAATAATATATTTTCCATGTAATAAAGGCCGACATTAGTTAATAAGGCCTATTTAATCAATGTGAACAAGTCAATGTAAAAAGACCTAATAGAAGCTTCCGCTTCTAGAAAGATTTTCCTCTAGAATGTTCTTTAGAAGATATAATTATTATAAATAAGAGTAGGAGGCATGAGAAAGCCTTGTCTTGAGAATTATTGTAATAGAGCGCTCCTATGTTGGAGGTTGCCCCCTTGAAGAGGCAAGTGAACATTGCTTTTTATCAATAAAGGTATCATTTTGGTGTTGAGTTATCTACATTTTCTTGTTCTGCTGATATTTTATGCACAATATTTCTATTTTTTGCTTATCATAATAGATCTAGTACCTAACACATAGTTAATCATATTCAATCATGGTTAACCATAGTCAACCATACTTAACCATGCTCAATCATGGAAAACCATAGTCAACTATGGTCAACCATGGTCAACCATACTCAACCATAGGCAACTGTCCTCAACTATAGTCAATTATGTTCAACCATCATCAACCATGGTCAACAATAGTCAACCATGGTTGACCATGGGAAACCATAGTTAACCATAGTCAACCATACTCAGCCATTGTTAACCATGGTTAGTGATACTCAACTATTGTCAACCATTGTCAACCACGGTCAACCATGGTCAACTGTGGTCACCCATGGTCAACTACTACTCCCCTGCACATCGAGCATCAACTAGCACAACCACATTTAAGTAAAAGTGGTTGATATGCATCGATCGATGCCATTAGTTTTAAAAGGTGGAAAATGATGTAGATCGACTTATATCAACCACCTTTACTTAAATGTAGTTGTGCTAGTTTATCTTATTTTGAGATTCATAATTAGTTATAGACACATTTTCTTTCTCACATATATATATA
>JASDQU010736707.1:21746-34813 GCA_032191745.1 Picea mariana | reverse complement strand
ATATTTATTTTGGGGGCTCAATCATGCCTTTAACTATTTTTGAAAATCTTGATCCCGAAAAACCTTCATCTAGGCCCTCAAATTGTCCCCGGAAGTTAAAAGTGCTAAAAATAGTAAATTGTCAAAATTGCCAGAAAACTGTTTTGAGA
This sequence comes from Picea mariana, assembly GCA_032191745.1. Taxonomy (NCBI): domain Eukaryota; kingdom Viridiplantae; phylum Streptophyta; class Pinopsida; order Pinales; family Pinaceae; genus Picea; species Picea mariana. The sequence continues at coordinate 34,664 of JASDQU010736707.1, read as the reverse complement.
CGGTTGGAAAAGGTGGGTGGGCACCGATATCCACCTGTATCAATCTCCCTTCCTTAGGAAGCAATGGTATCCATTGCATTGAGTGCTCGGGGGAGAGGAAAAAACGTTTGCTAAATCTGAATCTTGGTGAGTTGCTTGCCTTGTTGGAGACGTTGCGCTCCTCGGTTTGTGGAAGGCTATCACGAGCATGTGGCTGGAAGGGTTGGATATTTTTAACCATTATGGATAGATGAGATTATTTTTTGCAAAATGAACCTTTACACTTTCCTACAATATTGTTGACCTGCTTCTATTGGATAGAAGGTGCTTGGGCCGAGGCTATAGTGGTTGTAGTATCCTTTCATTCACCTTTTGAATAGATTGTGAAGAAGCTGAATTTTGTAGTATGAGATACTAACTTGCCACACTTTTTAGGTGGAACAATAGTCAAAACTACCTCTGGTATTCTGTAGAGATGACCCCCCAGATAAATAATGACACTGCAGGATCGAGACTCATAAACATCATGGCGCTTCCATATATATGGTTGGAACAAGAGAACATCACAGACATCTAGTGGGGAAACATCACATAATACCTCATCCTTGAAGGGATGGATGATGTGTGACAATCGACACTGCTGGCTGACATGAAGATCCTGTCATTGGTGAAGCCACCCGATGTTGTATGGTTGTGGGTGTGGTGTTGTCGACAATCCCAACTGTTTGACGACCTCTATTGAGATGAGGTTATTCTGGCTTCCTCTATCAAAAATAAAATGCAGCGGGGTCCCCTTCACCCACATCTGTAAATGAAAAAGGAACTCCCCCTCTTTAATATCTGTTGGTTCTTCTGGTTGAATTGTTGCAGTTGCGACAATGGCAGTGGGGTATGTGTCGATGATCTGTCTTTTACGAGTATTTTCATAATCAAATTCTGAATTAGGGTTTGACTCCTTGTCTTTGATCTTGGCCACCAATGAATTTTTTGAGCAACATTCATCAGTGTTGTGCCAGGGGTTTTTGTGGAAATCACACCATTTTCCAGTGTCCTTCTTTGTCTTCCCGTGACCCTTCTTTTACTGTGGCTTGGAATGGTTTTCGGGAGATTGTTTGTTAGGGCCGTCTTTGTCATACTTTTGTTGTTGCGGATTTGGAGACCCGAACTACCATTTGTTCTGGTGCTTAAATTTCTGCTCGATTTTAACAACATATCGATAAGCAGCACTGAGTGATGAGATGTCTAGAAAATCCATTTTAGTTTGGATGTATCTATGTAGAGCCCCACGGTATTTTAGAACCAAATGTCGTTTGGAGTCTTTGATACCCAGCTTGGTTCATAAGATATGGAAGGTATTACTGAACTCCAAAACTGCTTGGCCCCTCTCTTGCCGCAGTGTGGTCCATCTCATGTACTGGTCCTCATAGTTGCCAACAGATTAATATTGTTTCTTTATCGTGTCCACAAAAAAATACCAAGTGGGATCAGCCCCATATATTCTAGACTCCTCTGTGGAACTTTCTCCCAGTAAGTTTCCCACCAATGTTTGACGTGGGGGAGATCTTTAAGGAGTGCGAAGGTGATCTTTTCCCTATCGGAAAAATGGTGAATAGAGAAATAACCGTCTAGCAAATTTATTCATTTGTCTAGGGCATCCGCATCTATCTGACCTTCAAATATGAGAATATCAAAATTAACCTGTACCTTGAAAGGAGAGGTGCTTCCAAAAATGGTTGTTTGATGAATATACGCATGTTGCTATCAGTAGGCGTTGAAGGATGTGGAAAAAATTCTCCATCATTTCATCCCTCTGTCGCGTGAGAGATTTCTCAAGCCACAGATTTATAGGATCGTCTGCTCTGTCGTTTTTCTTTTCTTCCACCATGGAGGGTTTCTTGGGTGTGAGAGAGCGATTGTCTTCAAAAGAGACAAGATTGAGACCCAACTTACTATACTCGGACCTCGTCGGGGACATGCACTGAAAAAAAAGATCAAGAGCACCCTGCTCTGATACCACTAATCTGGATTATTTTAGGCACAAAATGAGAGCGGAGATATAATAAAGAAATGCGCAGAGATATCACAGATATCCAATAATATAACAAAAATGTATCAGAGATGCAACCATAAACATAGATCTACAGTAATAAACGATTTCTATTAATGAAAGAAATGTACAGAGGCTGTAAAAATACAGAGTGAAAGACTCGCTAGAATGTTGGCAGTTTATCTCTGAGAAGAGATGTGATGACTACTCACATTCGCAAGAAGATGATTACAATCAGGATCTGAAGGCCTTTTTACAATAAACAAGAATGTCAAAAACCATAGACATCCAAAAACCTAATCCTAGGAGATGAAGCGCCAAAAGTCATGTGTGCCCCGTTTGGGTAAGTTAGTACATCAACTTCCCAAGGTCCTAACTTTTGCATATGTTCTCCGTTTTAGGCATATGGGAGCCCGTTGGAAAGGTATCGTCGAGGAGATTCATTTTGGGTGCTCAATCATGCCTTTTTCATTCATTAAGAATCCCGATCCTGAAAAACCTTCATTTAGGCACTCAAAATGGCCCCAGAAGTTAAAACTGCTAAAAATAGTAAATTGTCAAAATTGCCAGAAAACTGTTTTGAGCCAATTGGAAAAAATGGGTGGCCACCAATATCCATCTGGATCAATCCTCCCTCCTTAGGAAGAAATGGTATCCATTGCGTTGAGTGCCCAGGGGAGAGGAAAAAACATTTGTTGAATCTGAATCTTGGTGAGTTGCTTGCCTTGTTGGAAACGTCGCGTTGCTCAGTTTGTGGAAGGCTATCATGAGCATGTGGCTGGAAGGGTTGGACATTTTTAACCAATCTGGATACATGAGATTATTTTGTGCAAAATGAATCTTTAAACTTTGCTACAATCTTGTCGACCTGCTTCTGTTGGATAAAAGGTGCTTGGGTCGAGGCTGTAGTGGTTGCAGTATCCTTTTGTTCACCTTTTGAACAGATTGTGAAGAAGCTGAATTTTGTAGTATGAGATACAAACTTGCAACACTTTTTAGGTGGAACAGTAGTTGGAACTACCTCTATTATTCTGTAGAGATGACCCCCTAGAGAAACAATGACACTACGGGGTCAAGACTCATAAACAGCATGGCGCTTCCACATATACGGTTGGCTCAAGAGAACATCACATAAATCTAGTGGGACAACGTAACATAATACCTCATCCTTGAAGGGATTGATGACGTATGACAATCGACACTGCTAGCTGACACAAAGATCTCATCCTTGGCGAAGCCGCCCGATGTTGTATGGTTGTGGGTGTGGTGTTGTCGACAATCCCAACTATTTGATGACCTCTGCTGAGATGAGGTTCTTCTGTCTTCCGCTATCAAAAATAAAATGCAGCGGGGTCCCCTTCACCCACATCTGTGAATGAAAAAGGTACTCCCCCTCTTCAGGATTTGTTGGTTCTTCTGATTGAATTGTTGCAGTCACAAAAATAGCAGTGGGGTCTGCGTTGATGATCTGTCTTTTATGAGTTTTTTCAGAATCAGATTCTTAGACCCTCTCTTGTCACAGTGTGGTCCATCTCATGTACTGGTCCTCATAGTTTCCAACAGAGTAATATTATTCCTTTACCATGTCCACAAAAAAATCCCAAGTGGGCTCGACCCCATATATTCCAAACTCCTCTATGGAACTTTGCTCCCAGTAAGATTCCCACCAATGTTTGATGTGGGGGAGAGCTTTAAGGATTGGGAAGGTGATCTTTTCCCTGCCGAAAAAATGGTGAACAAACAAATAACCGTCTAGCATATTTAACCATTTGTCTAGGGCATCTGTATCTATCTAACCTTCAAATATGGGAATATCAAAATTAACCTGTACTTTGAAAGGAAAGGTGCTTCCAAAATGGTTGTTTGATGAATATGTCGTGTGAGAGCTTGCTCAAGCAATAGCTTTATAGGATTGTCTACTCCGTTGTTTTTCTTTTCTTCCATGATGGAGGGTTTCTTGGGTGTGCGAGAGAGATTGTCTTCAAAAGAGACAAGATCGAGACCCAACTTGCTATACTCAGACCTCATCGGGGACATGCACTGAAAAAATGATCAAGAGTAGCCTGCTCTAATACCACTGATCTGGATTATTTTTGGCACGAAATGAGAGCAGAGATATAATAAAGAAATGTGCAGAGATATCACAGATATCCAATAATATAATAGAAATGTATCAGAGATGCAACCATAAACATAGATATACAATAGTACATGATTTCTATTAATGAAAGAAATGTACAGAGATTCTAAAAATACAGAGTGAAAGACTCGCTAGAATGGTGGCAACTTATCTCTGAGAAGAGATGTGACGGCTACTCGCATTCGCAAGAAGATGATTACAGTGAGTCTCTGGAGGCCTTTTTACAATAAACAGAAATGCCAAAAACCCTAGACATCCAGAAACCTAACCCTAGGAGATGAAGTGTCAAAAGTCATGTGGGCCCCGTTTGGGTAAGTTAGTACATCAACTTACTCGGGGTTATAACTTTTGCATACGATCTCCGTTTTAGGCGTATGAGAGCCCGTTGGAAAGGTATCGTCAAGGAATTCATTTTGGGTGCTCAGTCATGCCTTTGTCTCTCATTGAGAAGCTCAATCCCAAAAAACCTTCATTTCGACCCTCAAAATGGCCCCGGAAGTTAAAACTGCTAAAAATAGTAAATTGCTAAAATTGCCAGAAAACTATTTTGAGCCAGTTGGAAAAGGTGGGTGGCCACCGATATCCACCTGGATCAATCATCCCTCCTTAGGAAGCAATGGTCTCCATTGCGTTGAGTGCCCGGGGGAGAGGAAAAAATGTTTGCTGAATCTGAATTTTGGTGAGCTGCTTGCCTTGCTGGAGACGTCGCGTTGGTCGGTTTGTGGAAGGCTATCACGAGCATGTGGTTGGAAGGGTTGGAAATTTTTAACCAGTCTTGATACATGAGATTCTTTTGTGCAAAATGAATCTTTACACTTTGTTACAATCTTGTCGACATGCTTTTGTTGGATAGAAGGTGCTTGGGTCGAGGCTATAGTGATTGCAGTATCATTTTGTTCACCTTTTGAACAAATTGTGAAGAAGATGTATTTTGTAGTATGAGATAATAACTTACATCACTTTTTAGGTGGAACAGTAGTCGGAACTACCTCTGGTATTTTGTAGAGATGACCCCCCAGAGAAACAATGACACTGTAGGGTCGAGACTCATAAACAACATGGTGCTTCCACATATATGGTTGGTCCAAGAGAACATCACAGACATCCAGTGGGACAACACCACATAATACCTCATCCTTGAAGGGATGGATGACATATGACAATCGACACTGCTGACTGACACGAAGATCTTGTCCTTGGCGAAGCCACCCAATGTTGTATGGTTGCGAGTGTAGTGTTGTCGACAATCCCAACTGTTTGATGACCTCTGCTGAGATGAGATTATTCTGGCTTCCACTATCAACAATAAAATGCAATGGGGTCCCCATCACCCACATCTATGAATGAAAAAGATGCTCCCCCTCTTTAGGATCTGTTGGTTCTTCTGGTTGAAATGTTGCAGTCGCAACAATAGCAGTGGTGTTTGCATCGATGATCTGTCTTTTGCATTATTTTTAGAATCATATTTTGAATCAGGGTTCGGCTCCTTGTCTTTGATCTTGGCCACCAATGACTGTTTTGAGTGACATTCATTGGTGTTGTGCCAGGGTTTTTTTTGGAAATCACACCATTTTTCGGTGTCCTTCTTTGTATTCACATGACCCTTCTTTTCCTGTGGCTTGGACTGGTTTTCGGGAGACTGTTTGTTAGGGATGTCTTTGTCATACTTTGGTTGTTGCAGATTTGCAGATCTAAACTCCCGTTTGTTTTAGTGCTTAAATTTCTTCTCGATTTTAACAACATATCGATAAGAAGCACCGAGTGATGAGATGTCCAGAAAATCCATTTCATTTTGGATGTATCTGTGTAGAGCCCCATGGTATTTCATAACCAAATGTCATTTGGAGTCTTTGATGCCCAGCTTGGTGCACAAGGTATGGAAGCTATTGGTGAATTCCAGAACTGTTTGGCCCCTCTCTTGCCGTAGCGTGGTCCATCTCATGTACTGGTCCTCATAGTTTCCAACAGGGTAATACTATTCCTTTACAATGCCCACAAGAAAATCCCAAGTGGGCTTGGCCTGATATATTCCAGACTCCTCTGTGTAACTTTGCTCCTAGTAAGTTTCCCACCAATGTTTGACATGGGGGAGAGCTTTAAGGAGTGCGGAGGTGATCTTTTCCCTGTCGAAAAAATGGTGAAGAGAGAAATAACTATCTAGTAGATTTAACCATTTGTCTAGGGCATCCACATCTATCTGACCTTCAAATATGGGAGTATCAAAATTAACCTGTTCCTTGAAAGGAGAGGTGCTTCCAAAGTGGTTGTTTGATGAATATGCATTTGTTTCTATCGGTAGGCGTTGAAGGATGTGGAAAAAATTCTTCATCATTTCATCCCTCTGTCGCGTGAGAGCTTGCTCAAGCAACAGATTTATAGGATCGTCTGCTCTGTCATTTTTCTTTGCTTCTGCCATGGAGGGTTTCTTGGGCGTGCGAGAGGGATTGTATTCAAGAGAGACAAGCTCAAGACCCAACTTGTTTTACTCAGACCTCGTTGGGGACATGCACTGAAAAAAACGATCAAGAGTAGCCTTCTCTGATACCACTGATCTGGATTATTTTTGGCACGAAATGAGAGCGGAGATATAATAAAGAAATGCGTAGAGATATCGCAGATATCCAATAATATAATGGAAATGTATCAGAGATGCAACCATAAACACAAATATACAGTAATACATGATTTCTATTAATGAAAGAAATGTACAGAGACTGTAAAAATACAAAGTGAAAGACTCGCTAGAATGGTGTCAGCTTATCTCTGAGAAGAGATGTGACAGATACTTGCATTCGCAAGAAGATGATTGCAATGAGGCTCTGAAGGCCTTTTTACAATAAACAGGAATGCCCAAAACCCTAGACATCCAAAAATCTAACCCGAGGAGATGAAGCGCCAAAAGTTATGTGGGCCCGGTTTGGGTAAGTTTGTACATCAACTTCCCAGGGTCGTAACTTTTGCATATGATCTCTATTTTAGGCGTATGAGAGCCTGTTGGAAAGGTATCATCGAGGAGATTCATTTTGGGGGCTCAATCATACCTTAGGACATCATTGAGAAGCTCGTTCTCGAAAATCCTTCATTTAGGCCCTCAAAATGGCCCGGGAAGTTAAAACTGCTAAAAATAGTAAATTGTCAAAATTGTCAAAAAACTGTTTTGAGCCAGTTGGAAAAGGTGGGTGGCCACCGATATCCACTTGGATTAGACTGACAGGTAACTCGTCACCATGATAGTATAATTGAAGCTTGCACACATGAGATAGAAGATCAAGTACGCGAGGGAGTGAAATGGATGGGAAGTCGCAGTGAATGTCATTTAAGGGGGAGGATGGCATCAGGGAGAATCACATGGCCTCATAGGAGCTGGAGCGTGCCACTAGTCCCTCTGATATGTGTTGGGCGCTTCACCTGTCCTCTGGACGGAGTTGTATATAAAAATTGAAAAAAAAAAACCTTCTAATTAAATATAAAACTTAATAAATTAAATAAAAAATTATAATAACATAAAAAATTATAAAAATTATCCTATCAATAAATAATTGTTTTTATAAAAACATTAAAATAAAAATATGTAAAATTTGTCACATCAAAATCAAAAGGTCATATGGAAAGTGACACCAATTTTTTTTAAACAAACATCAACAATCTCAACAATAACATGGAAAAGTTTTGGAAAAGTTTTCACATTGCGTTTTTAGAAATTCCATATTAAATATTTTTAATTTTAAATAAACTATTTTAAAAATAAAATTACTTACTCAAAATATATTTGTGTATGGTAACTTTTTTACCCTTAAAAAAATATGATAAAAAAATTAATTTTTTTTAAATTAATTTTTAATTTTCAAAAATTTCAATTTAAAAAATAAAAAATTATATTTAAAAAATATTAAAAACCTTTGTAAAATTTAAAACAAATTCAAAAAACTTTGCCAATATATCACTCATAATTTCTCAAAACTGGAGTCTCCACACGAATTTTTACTCTTTTTCATTGTCTTTACTCGACCAAATTTATCGTAAAAACTTCTGTACTGATAGCCTAATCAACTTGATCGCTAAAAAAACGTACATTGGAGCAACCCCTAAGACCTTCATATCAGTGCGAACTTCAAAGTGTACTTGACGTGGACGTGGATCCCTTCTAATCGTGTCGTTTGCCAGCTTGCTTTTGTGAATTTTTTTCTTTGAGGATTTTTTTCGTGGATGGCCAGGTTCCTCACACTTTACGATGAGTCAGTCTTATTGGACTTGTGACCTAAACCCTACATAAAAATAGATCCTGTGACCTAAATCCTACATAAACCTGAAGATTAGGTGAAGATTAAGTGAGAAGAGATCCAGATTTCCATAAAAAAATATATATATATCTTGTGACATAAACCTAAAGATTGTGCGACCATTGATTGCAAGTTTTATGATGCAGTTAAATTTGGATGAGTTTCCTATTTAACAAACTTTTTCTTCTTAACCTGTTTTAGAGGGAAGGGTTTGTATCTTGAGAGATTTGATCTCTTTCTTCTTCTTTTTTTAGAGTTAAAAAAGAAAGGTTTGTACTTTCAAAGATTTTTAATATCTCTTGACACTTAGTAGAATCAGAGTTAAAATTTGCTGATTCATATAATAATTAAGTAAAATGCATTGCTAAAGCAAATGAAATTGAAAGTTCCTGTGTCATGTCCAGATCATATTCTGATGGTCGAAACAAAGTTGTTCGTTTTTAATGTAGAAATGAGTACAACCGAATTGCTTATGCTGATCCTTGGCAATTCATTTTCTTTATTAATTGGAAGGTCCACGTTTTTATATGGAAAAATGAGTGCAACCAAATTGTTTCTGCTAATCCTTTGCAATTCATTCGCTTTATAGATACCCGTATGAATGTTTTGTAATTTCTTTCAAACCAGTTTTCAGATATAGTTTATCTTTCCCAGACATTTTTAAATATACGTTTAATGTTTATTATTATGCAAACTACAAGGCCAACTTCACATTAACACTACAATTGAGGGTTGGACTGGGCTAAAAAGTCGACTTAGTTCCTGCAAATTAAAAATCTGGATTAATATCTACGTGCAGAGAACATGGTATAACCCTGCACCGATGTAACAAGTTTTACTCTAGCTGCATAGCTCCTAATATCCTAAAATCAATTGGTGATCAAACTGATCTGAATCTTAATCTAGATCTGATGTACAATCAAAGGAAGTTAATTTACAAAAGGCCAAAGCAGTATACCTTTGGATACTTGTATTTGCTGTATATTCTAAGCATTCTGGATTTTTTTCATTTTTTTTGGATCAATTTTACCGAGAATTGTTGAAATTGCAGATTTAAATTTTTGAATCAATTTTAATAAGAATTGTTGAAATTGCAGATTTAAGTTTTTGAATCTGTAAAATCTGAGTACGTATGTATATTTCAGGACTCCCAATCCAGTTAAACTTTCAAAAATGCAATTTATTAAAAAAACAAAAAAAAAATGAAGATTTCCAACCATTGTATAGCCCAATTAAGGCCATGGTTGTCACTTTTAGACTACGCCCTTGTCATCTATCTTTCCCTTATAATTAGCATGTTCCACTCCATAACAGTGCTTCTGTGGTAGGGAATTTGAATCCTAAACTAAAACAGAAGCTTGAAATGCTTACTGGTGTTGAAGTTGTTCATGCAGTCTGCAGAGGTTATATAAGTATCATCTTGACAATAGGTTCAAGAAGGCACGCCAAACAGAAACTCCAGGAATTGGATTATATTTGTGAATGTATGGCTCCTATAAAGCTACATTGGGTGGATTTAGAGTAACACAATTCCCTCAGTCTGCCAAAAGAGACGTACAATCTTCGATCGGTTAAAATATGGGTTCTGTCCTGCGTACTGTACATATATATTTAGCAGTTATATCAACTTCGAAACGTCTCACCATAATCGTCTGGCTGACTGGCCAGTATTTCCATCTGAACAGGCTTGTGTACCATCGTCTCATAGACATGTCGTGATTGTTGAGAGCTACACTGATACTGATTGCCTACTAAAGAAGTTTTTGATCTTAATGATATCGTGATTGTTGAGAGCTACACTGATACTGATTGCCTACTAAAGAAGTTTTTAATTTTAATGCTGATGTTGATTGATCACATGCAGCATTTTATAGTTATCAAATTTGAAAGAATATACTTAATTTCAAGTTGAAGGATATATATTTATTCAACTTTTTGATAATGTAAAGTTGAAAAAATAGTTGTACTTCAATTCACAATAGTAAACTCAATACATATATTTCAATACTAAGTTGAAATTTCAATAAAAACTAATTTTTGATGGGTTATATGCACATTAATGATAATAACAATTTATAAGGGTGTTGGCTAAACGTTCTACCTTTTGGGTTTTTTGGCCTGAATCTGGCCATGTAAATAGAGACAAAATCTCTATTTTCTGTTGTTTAAATTGCATTTTTGAATGCATAGATTGATTCAACATGCTGAAAAACCTCTTGGATTATACAAACTTATGCAGATCCAACCATTCCTCACCCAATTTTCGGCAAAATAGAACGGAAGAAAACTTCCAAAAGGTAGAACTTTTAGACCACTGCATTTATAACCATTGAGCCACCTTTTCTTTAAAGGGATTTTAAAGTGTTAAAATTAACTATATAAAACTTCAGATACAATCACAAAATCAAACATTTTTATCAACACCCATGTAAGAGAGGATATAATCTATGTATCCATATGATGCATGGGCATTGCATCTTATAGTCATTTGTTGAACATGCCCTATATGAATCATATGCATTCTAGATCTAAGTAGAAAAGAAGAAATTGTAGTAGATCTAGAGGCCTTTGTTAAAGGGTGATAATTCTATCAAAATACTATAAATTCAATGAAGAGAACACCATTTGCATTATAAACCTCTAGGAACATGACAATCTAGCATTATTGCATCCATTGCTTATTATTTAAGTTAAGATGTTTAAGATTTGGAGTTTCCCAAGATCCATATAAACATGAAACTAAATGAAATTAGTCATCAAGACCACCAAGTATGTTTTTTTTATTGAGGACATTGATTGTTCACCTTATCTCTCAAACCATGCGAAAATGCATGACAAAGTGGGATGTTAGAGAATAATCTCTAATGCATAAGTTTGATGATAATAAAAATTATGTTACCTTCTCCTTTACTTTCTTAAAAATCTCACCTAACTTCAAAAATTAATCCAAACATTAATGTTACAAAGGATATGCCTAGTTGATCTTGGGCTTGGTGGGCTTGGTACGAAGAAGGGGGAAGAGGGCATTCTCATAATATTTGCAAAGTATTGTTGCATTGATGTTAATGTTGCTAGAAATAAGAATATACAAGAGGGAATGATCATTTTGGATAATGGAGTGAGGATTTGATGATGCTATAAATTGAATGAATAAATCAAAATTCTCATTGTTGTAATCCCATTTTTAATGAGGAACATAAACATTAAATAGTTTTATATGAAACAAATAAAAATTATGCATTTGTACAAGATACTAGATACTAAATGGTGGGGGTGCCATGAATTAGATACTAAATGGTTGAGAGGTCTACCAACATGAAATAAAAATCATATTAGATATCAAAGCTATAACCATGTCATGAATTTAAATAAGAAAACACATAGCATTATGAATGCAATAAAATGACTATAAATTAACAATGTTCAATACTATTAATAATATAGAATATGTGAACATGAAAAAGGAGAGATGACCTCATTTTAGTGGGTTTTCTCAATGTCTATATTATTTTCTCTTCAAAGTTGACATTCAACAACTCATTTGTAATCAATCTTACTAATAAGTTCACAATGTTATTACAATTTACATCCATAGCTTATGACTAATTGTTTTATATTTTTTAACAAATCCAAGAATGGAGGCAAAGATAACAAAGAAAATGACATTATGGCAAGTGTAGGGTTAAAAAACATGAAGTATGTAAACTAAATGCTATTCCAATTCCCATATTGACAAGAATGGACAATGCTCACAACAGATGAAGTCAATTGGGGATTCATAATACGAATGTATATAATCTTCTTTGGGAAGCTTTCATTAAGTGACACATAAAATAATGCTACACCAATAGTGTGGTAGAATATTTATCTAAGTGTAAACTATGTGACGATTTTAATCTTTAAATGTCCAAAGAAAAGTATTGTGTGATGAACCAATGCTCATTGACCAACCAAGCCTTGAAAGTGAGGACATTGATGAGTTATTAAAAATATGATCCTTCTTTTAACATTTTATGATATGTGTTGTCCTTTATAAATAATAAATAATTTGAAAAATTTACATTTAAATTTTTTTTTTTTTAATCACCCTTTTTAGAATGGATTTAAACCCTTTGAAAAAGCTTAAAAAAACTCAATTTTAATGATGGCATGACATTGATAAACTCTTTTACTATCAATTGTAGGATATCCGGGTGAGATGTCTCCTTATAACCATATGTTTTAAAGAGTGACATCTATAGGAAAAGAAATCAATAGAGTCACTTTGTTTCACAATTATTATTTTGCTTTTGATTAAGCATATGCAACTTATATTGTTTAAATTAATGGAAGCTAGATTATAAATTTAGGTCACATAAATTTCTTATTTATAAGTGGTTAATTTTTTCTATATGTTTATAAGTTTAATAACAATAAACTCAAAAAGCTCTTTTCTCAAAGATAATTTTGAAACATATATATAATTGTACATT
>JASDQU010736707.1:0-19078 GCA_032191745.1 Picea mariana | reverse complement strand
GCCTTTGATCTCTTCCACCATTGTTAAGAGGTGGTATGGGTATGAATTTTGGTTTAGCATCTGGACCCAGATCCCTCGTCTTCCAAATGGCTTCTTGTAGGATGGTACGGTTGAAGGCCTTAACCCAACCCTTCAAGGGTTCCATCAATCCTTCTGTAAAGAGCATCATGAGCCTAGTTGGGGACATATCTTGCACCATCACTGCCAACCTATGGAACTCATCAATGTATGCCTCAGCTGTACCTATTTTCTTGAGTTGGGTGAGCTCCCGGAAATGTAACTCAGGATCTCCTAGATCAAATCTATCAATGAGCCTCTGAGTGAATTCTGTATAGGATATAATCTGGTTGTGGCCGAGTGTGGTGAGCCCATGGTACCACTAGTCGTGGGCCTTGCCATCCAAGTACATAGTGGAAAAATTGATGGCCTCCATCTCTCTCATGGGGTTAAGCTGCAGGTAAGTATCCAGCTTCTGCACCCATGCTTGTGCTGTCATCTTAGCCGTACCATCAAAGTATGGAATCTCTATCTTCCCTGCCCTTCGCTCAAACTCAAAGCTGTCACTGTGGTTCGTTCTAGGCTAGTTTTTGAACCTGAGTTGACAATACTGGTCTAGGGACATCTATCTTTGAACTCTCATATCCAAGCTGTAGTATTCCCTGGTACTCCTGGCTAATTGTGCCACAAAATCTTCAACCTGTTCATGCTGCCCTTGCTCATCTGTAAATGTGGGCATGTATGGTCTGGGGTTAGCTCTGCTACCTAAGTGTTTGCCTAGCGGTTCATCTGTGAACACTAGCACGTATGGCCTATGATTGGTCCTGCTACCCATCTGCCCATGGAACGTGCCACCTCCAAGACTTCCTTCGGATCCTGGTGCTTTCTCCGGGTTATATCTGACTTCCTCATGGGTTCCACCAAACCCTCCAGCCTCCTTATTCCCATACATATTAGGATCTTTGCCTTGATGGGTTACTTGCATCAGAAGGTCAGTTATCCTAGTTTGGTTCTCGTTCATTTTCTGTAGATTCTCATCAACTTTCTTCAAGGTTTCAGAGATTTCGGCCTGTCCCGTTCTGTTGGTTTCTTGATACTCATCCAACTGTCGGACCAATGTGCTTTCTGTGCAGTTCATGTTTTGCTGGAACTTACCAAATTCAGTTACTAAGAGAGACAAGCCTTGAGGCTCATGGTCATCTCCTGACCCTTCCATTTCTGCCTCTGTTTCACTGTTGTTTTTCTTCCTCCGACCCATAACAATTCCCCTGTACTTCTGCATGCACCGATCTCTCCACAGGTTTGGAGGATCAAGGCTCTGATACCACTGTAATGATCCCAAGCCAAATTATTTCTCAAAATCACTAACTAATACTAATTTATTGAGTTATTAAGTGCATACAAGATTCATCAACACATGGAGATCACAATATATTCAAGATGTAGAAGCACAAGCAAAGATCTGACCTTTTTATTATGAGCAATGTAAGATCAATAAAATAGATGGCCGATCTGGCATAAACCTCAGATGGCCGTACAAGCCATAGACATGAGCTGCTACAAAATGCTCCCGACAATACAAAATAAGCCTCCAAAGGCTGGATATACAATGAAGACTGAATCAAATAGATCTGAGCCATACTAATGCTCAACCTCCAAGCTGGAAAGTGCCACGTCCTGCTAGAATGCTGAAGCCCTCAATAATTCTGCCCTGCTACCAAAAGTGTCCAATCATCCCGAGAAATATGCCAAATGATAGATCGGGCAACTGTAAGGACAATCCAGATGTCCAAATTCCCAAATCCACTCTCAAACCCCATAGATCTGAATTTTCCACTGAATGGGGTGCCCCACTGGATGACTGAAACCCTAGCTGGTTCGGTCCTGATGAAGGAGGCCTCCAAATGCTCTGAAACTCTCAAAGAATATAGATTGGGCTATGAGAATCCCGTGGGAGAAGTTTCGGACTCAGATCTCAAGCAGATCTCCCTAGATCTGAGTTTTACTGAATTACAGGATGTCCCCTATAGCTCCAAGACGTCCCAATCTGCAGACAAATGTAGAATGATGATAACCCTCCAGAAAATCCCTCAAACTAATGGTCCTTCCCCTGCAAACAAAACCCAACTGTCAGAATGGCCCCAGGCCCTCAGGATAAGCTGGATCGAACCTCCCTCCAGATGATGGTGCGCCCTTGCTGGAAACACAAGAACAGTACGATTTGCTACCTTCTGAAGCGCTAGATGGAGATGGGATGAGACTAGAATGGTGTGGAGGAGTCTTTCATCCTCGAGACCAAGCTACGGAACAAGGTGAGTGGATATTTCACCACTGAGTTTCTCACAAGGGTTTGTACAGCAAAACCCCCAAACTGAATGCTCAAGAGCAATAGAAAATGCTAATCCAAAACCAAAATGAGTAATAGGTGCACCCCAGCCTCTTACTTATACTTTTCCTTCTAATTCTCTGTTGAGTTAGGTTAACTCCCAGGTTTAATCTTCTATTCTTCTGTTGAGTTATCTTTTACTCCTTTATCCTTTTCCTTTCTTAAGTCAACTTAAAAATATAACTTTTAACTTCTTGACTTTCCCCGCTTCAGTGTGAGACTATGACCTAGTGGGGGTGCCTAGGCCATTGAGTCTCCTCATCACCTCTCTAAGAGGTGGGGGACATTACATAATACATGATTTATATTAATGAAATAAATATATAGAGACTGTAAAAATACAGAGTGAAAGACTCGCTAGAATGGTGGCAGCTTATCTCTGAGAAGAGATGTGACGGCTACTCGCATTCGCAAGAAAATGATTACAATGAGGCTCTGAAGGACTTTTTACAATAAATAGGAATGAAAAAAACCCTAGGCATCCAAAAACCTAACCCTAGGAGATGAAGCGCCAAAAGTCATGTGGGCCCCATTTGGGTAACTTAGTACATCAACTTCCCAGGGTCGTAACTTTTGCATACAATCTTCGTTTTAGGCGTATGAGAGCCCGTTGGAAAGGTATTGTTGAAGAGATTTATTTTGGGGGATAAATCATGCATTTAACTAACTTTGAGAATCTTGACCCCGAAAAACCTTCATTTAGGCCCTCAAAATGGCCCCGGAAGTTAAAACTGCTAAAAATAGTAAATTGCCAAAATTGCCAGAAAACTGTTTTGAGCCAGTTGGAAAAGGTGGGTAGCCACCGATATCCACCTGGATCAATCCTCCCTCCTTAGGAATAAATGGTCTCCATTCCATTGAGTGTTCGGGGGAGAGGAAAAAACGTTTGCTAAATCTGAATCTTGGTGAGCTGCTTGCCTTGCTGGAGACATCGCGCTCCTCGGTTTGTGGAAGGATATCACAAGCATGTGGCTGGAAGGGTTGGAAATTTTTAACCAGTATGGATAGATGAGATTCTTTTGTGCAAAATGAATCTTTACACTTTGCTACAATCTCGTCGACCTGCTTCTATTGGATAAAAGGTGCTTGGGCCGAGGCTGTAGTGGTTGCAGTATCCTTTCGTTCACCTTTTGAACAAATTGTGAAGAAGCTGAATTTTATAGTATGAGATACCAACTTGCAACACTTTTTAGGTGGAACAGTAGTCGAAACTACCTCTGGTATTCTGTAGAGATGACCCCCTAGAAACAATGACACTGAGGGGTCGAGATTCATAAATAGCATGGCGCTTCCATATATATGGTTGGCCCAAGAGAACATCATAGACATCCAGTGGGGAAACATCACATAATACCTCATCCTTGAAGGGATGGATGACGTGTGACAATCAACACTGCTGGCTGACACGAAGATCTCGTCCTTGGCGAAGCCACCCGATGTTGTATGACTGTGGGTGTGGTGTTGTCGACAATACCAACTGTTTGATGACCTCTGCTGAGATGAGGTTATTCTGGCTTCCTCTATCAACAATAAAATGCAGCGGGGTCCCCTTCATCCATATCTGTGAATGAAAAAGGAACTCCCCCTCTTCAAGATCTGTTGGTTCTTCTAGTTGAATTGTTGCGGTTGTGACAATGGCAGTGGGGTCTGCATCGATGATCTGTCTTTTACCAGTATTTTCATAATCAAATTCTGAATTAGGGTTTGACTCCTTGTCTTTGATCTCGGCCACCAATGACTATTTTGAGCAACATTCATCGGTGTTGTGCCAGGGGATTTTGTAGAAATCGCACCATTTTCCAGTGTCCTTCTTTGTCTTTCCGTGACCCTTTTTTTACTATGGCTTGGACTAGTTTTCAGGAGACTGTTTGTTAGGGTCGTCTTTGTCATACTTTGGTTGTTGCAGATTTGTAGGCGCGAACTGCTGTTTGTTCCGGTGCTTAAATTTCTACTCGATTTTAATAGCATATCCATAAGCAGCACCGAGTGATGAGATGTCCAGAAAATCCATTTCAGTTTGGATGTATCTATGTAGAGCCCCACTGTATTTTAGAACCAAATGTCGTTCAGAGTCTTTGATACCCAGCTTGGTGCACAAGGTATGGAAGGTATTGGTGAACTCCAAAGCTTCTTGGCCCCTCTCTTGCCGCAGTGTGGTCCATATCATGTACTGGTCCTCATATTTTCCAACAGAGTAATATTTTTCCTTTACCGCGTCCACAAAAAAATCCCAAGTGGGCTCGGCCCCATATATTCCAGACTCCTCTATGGAACTTTGCTCCCAGTAAGTTTTCCACCAATGTTTGACGTGTGGGACATCTTTAAGGAGTGCGAAGGTGATCTTTTCCCTGTCGAAAAAATGGTGAAAAAGAAATAACCGTCTAGTAGATTTATCCATTTGTCTAGGGCATCCACATCTATCTGACCTTCAAATATGGGAATATCAAAATTAACCTGTACCTTGAAAGGAGAGGTGCTTCCAAAATGGTTGTTTGATGAATATGTGCATGTTGCTATCGATAGGCGTTGAAGGATGTGGGAAAAATTCTCCATCATTTCGTCCCTCTGTCGCGTGAGAGCTTGCTCAAGCAATAGATTTATAGGATTGTCTACTTCATCGTTTTTCTTTTCTTCCACCATGGAGGGTTTCTTGGGCGTGCGAGAGAGATTGTCTTCAAGAGAGACAAGCTCGAGACCCAACTTACTATACTCAGACCTCGTCATGGACATGCAATGAAAAAAACGATCAAGAGCACCCTGCTCTGATACCACTAATCCAGATTATTTTCGGCACGAAATGAGAGTGGAGATATAATAAAGAAATGCGTAGAGATATCACATATATCCAATAATATAACATAAATGTATCAGAGATGAAACCATAAACACAGATATATAGTAATAAATGATTTCTTTTAATGAAAGAAATGTACAGAGACTGTAAAAATACAGAGTGAAAGACTCGCTAGAATGGTGGCAGCTTATCTCTGAGAAGAGATGTGACGGCTACTCACATTCGCAAGAAGATGATTACAATCAAGCTCTAAAGGCCTTTTTACAATAAAAAAGAATTTCAAAAACCCTAGACATCCAAAAACCTAACCCTAGGAGATGAAGTGCCAAAAGTCATGTGGACCCCGTTTGGGTAAGTTAGTACATCAACTTCACGAGGTCGTAAATTTTTCATACGATCTCCGTTTTAGGCATATGAGAGCCCGTTGGAAAGGTATCGTTGAGGAGATTCATTTTGGGTGTTCAATAATTCTGTTGGAATTTATTGAGAAACCTGATCTCGAAAAACCTTCATTTAGGCCCTCAAAATGGCCCCGGAAGTTAAAACTACTAAAAATAGTAAATTGCCAAAATTGCCAGAAAACTGTTTTGAGCCAGTTGGAAAAAATGGGTGGCCACTGATATCCATCTAGATCAATCCTTCCTCCTTAGTAAGAAATGGTATCCATTGCGTTGAGTGCCCGGGGGAGAGGAAAAAGCATTTGTTGAATCTGAATCTCGGTGAGCTGCTTGCCTTGCTGGAAACGTCGCTGCTTAGTTTGTGGAAGGCTATCACGAGCATGTGGCTGGAAGGGTTGGAAATTTTTAACCATTATGGATACATGATATTCTTTTGTGCAAAATGAATCTTTACACTTTGCTACAATCTTGTCGACCTGCTTCGATTGGATAGAAGGTGCTTGGGTCGAGGCTATAGTGGTTGCAATATCCTTTTGTTCACCTTTTGAATAGATTGTGAAGGAGATGAATTTTATAGTATGAGATACTAACTTGCAACACTTTTTAGGTGGAACAGTAGTCAGAACTACCTCTAGTATTCTGTAGAGATGACCCCTCAAAGAAACAATGACACTACGGGGTCGAGACTCATAAACAACATGGTACTTACATATATATGGTTGGCCCAAGAGAACATCACAAACATCCAGTGGGGAGACATCACATAATACCTCATGCTTGAAGGGATGGATGACATCTGACAATCGACACTGCTGGCTGACACGAAGATCTTGTCCTTGGCGAAGCCACCCGATGTTGTATGGCTACGGGTGTGGTGTTGTCGACAATCCCAACTGTTTGACGACCTCTGTTGAGATGAGGTTCTTTTGGTTTTCACTATTAACGATAAAATGCAGCAGGGTCCCCTTCACCCACATCTGTGAATGAAAAAGGCGCTCCCCCTCTTCAGGATTTGTTGGTTATTCTGGTTGAATTGTTTCCATCACGACAATAGCAGTGGGGTCTACGTCGATGATCTGTCTTTTACCCGTATTTTCAGAATCATATTCTGAATCAGAGTTTGGCTCCTTGTCTTTGATCTCGGACACCAATGATTGTTTTGAGTGACATTCATCGATGTTGTGCCAGGGGTTNATCGATATGTTGTTAAAATCAAGCATATCGATAAGCAACACCAAGTGATGAGATGTCCAAAAAATCCATTTCAGTTTGGATGTATTTGTGTAGAGCCCCATGGTAATTCAGAGCCAAATGTCGTTCAGAGTCTTTGATACCCAGCTTGGTGCGCAAGGTATGGAAGGTATTGGTGAACTTTGGAACTACTTGTCCCCTCTCTTGCCGCAGTGTGGTCCATCTCATGTACTGGTTCTCATAGTTGCCAATAGGGTAATTCTGTTCATTTACCGCGTCCACAAAAAATCCCAAATGGGCTCGGCCCCATATATTCTAGACTCTTCTATGGAACTTTTCTCCCAGTACGTTTCCCACCAATGGTTGACATGGGGGAGAGCTTTAAGGAGTGTGAAGGTGATCTTTTCCCTGTCGAAAAAATGGTGAACAAAGAAATAACCATCTAGCAAATTTAACCATTTGTCTACGACATCCGCATCTATCTGACCTTCAAATATGGGAATATCAAAATTAACCTGTACCTTGAAAGGAGAGGTTCTTCCAAAGTGGTTGTTTGATTAACATGCGCATGTTGCTATCGGTAGACGTTGAAGGATATGCGAAAAATTCTCTATCATTTCATCCCTCTGTCGCGTGAGAGTTTGCTCAAGCAACATATTTATAGGATCGTCTGCTCCCTCATTTTTCTTTTCTTCTGCCATGGAGGGTTTCTTGGGCGTGCGAGAGTGATTTTATTCAAGAGAGACAAGCTCGAGACCCAACTTTCTATACTTGGACCTCGTTGGGGACATGCACTGAAAAAAATGATCAAGAGCAGCTTGCTCTGATACCACTGATCCGGATTATTTTTGGCACGAAATGAGAGTGGAAATATAATAAAGAAATGCACAGAGATATCACAGATATCCAATAATATAACAAAAATGTATCAGAGATGCAACCATAAACACAGATATACAATAATATATGACTTCTATTAATGAAATAAATATACAGAGACTATAAAAATATAGAGTGAAAGACTCGCTAGAATGGTGACAGCTTATCTCTGAGAAGAGATGTGACAGCTACTCGCATTCGCAAGAAGATAATTACAATGAGGCTCTGAAGGCATTTTTACAATAAAAAGGAATGCCAAAAACCCTAGGCATCCAAAAACGTAACTCTAGGACATGAAGTGCCAAAATTCATGTGGGCCCCATTTGGGTAAGTTAGTACATCAACTTCCTGGGGTCATAACTTTTGCATATGATCTCCGATTTAGGCGTATGAGAGCCCGTTGGAAAGGTATCGTCGAAGAGATTTATTTTGGGGGATTAATCATGCCTTTAACTATTTTTGAGAATCTTGATCCCGAAAAACCTTCATCTAGGCCCTCAAAATGGCCCCGGAAGTTAAAACTGCTAAAAATAGTAAATTGTCAAAATTGTCAGAAAATTGTTTTGAGCCAGTTGGAAAAGGTGGGTGGCCACCGATATCCACCTGGATCAATCCCCCCTCCTTAGGAAGAAATGGTCTCCATTGCATTGAGTGCTCGGGGGAGAGGAAAAAACGTTTGCTAAATCTTAATCTTGGTGCGCTGCTTGCCTTGCTGGAGACGTCGCGCTCCTCGGTTTGTGGAAGGATATCACAAGCATGTGGATGGAAGGGTTGGACATTTTTAACCAGTATGGATAGATGAAATTATTTTGTGCAAAATGAATCTTTACACTTTCCTACAATCTTGTCGACCTGCTTCTATTGGATAGAAGGTGCTTGGGTCGAGGTTGTAGTGATTGCAGTATCCTTTTGTTCACCTTTTGAACAGTGTGTGAAGAAGCTGAATTTTGTAGTATGAGATACTAACTTGCAACACTTTTTAGGTGAAACAGTAGTTGGAACTACCTCTAGTATTCTGTAGAGATGACCCCCTAGAGAAACAATGACATTGTGGGGTCGAGACTCATAAACAACATGGCACTTCCACATATATGGTTGGCTCAAGAGAATATCACAGAAATTCAATGGGGCAACGTAACATAATACCTCATCCTTGAAGGGATGGATGATGTATGACAATCGACACTGTTGGCTGACACGAATTTCTCGTCCTTGGCGAAGCCACCCGATGTTGTATGGTTGCGGGTGTGGTGTTGTCGACAATCCCAATTGTTTGACGACTTCTGCTGAGATGAGGTTCTTCTGTCTTCCGCTATCAAAAGTAAAATGCAGTGGGGTCCCCTTCACCCACATCTGTGAATGAAAAAGGCACTCCCCCTCTTCAACATTTGTTGGTTCTTCTGATTGAATTGTTGCGGTTGCAAAAATAGCAGTGGGGTCTGCGTCGATGATCTGTCTTTTACGAGTTTTTTCAGAATCAGATTCTTGGACCCTCTCTTGCCGCAGTGTGGTCCATCTCATGTACTGGTCCTCATAGTTTCCAACAGAGTAATATTGTTCCTTTACCGCATCCACAAAAAAATCCCAAGTGGGCTCGACCCCATATATTCCAAACTCCTCTATGGAACTTTGCTCCCAGTAAGTTTCCCACCAATGTTTGACATGGGGGAGAGCTTTAAGGAGTGAAAAGGTGATCTTTTCCCTGTCGAAAAAATGGTGAACAGACAAATAACCGTCTAGCAGATTTAACCATTTGTCTAGGGCATCCGCATCTATCTGACCTTCAAATATGGGAATATCAAAATTAACTTGTACTTTGAAAGGAAAGGTGCTTCCAAAATGGTTGTTTGATGAATATGCGCCTGTTGCTATTGGTAGTTGTTGAAGGACGTGGGAAAAATTCTCCATCATTTCATCCCTCTGTCGCGTGAGAGCTTGCTCAAGCAACATATTTATAGGATCGTCTACTCCGTCATTTTTCTTTTCTTCCACGATGGAGGGTTTCTTGGGCGTGCGAGAGTGATTGTCTTCAAAATAGACAAGATCGAGACCCAACTTGCTATAAACAGACCTCATCGGGGACATGCACTAAAAAAATGATCAAGAGCAGCCAGCTCTAATACCACTGATCTGGATTATTTTCGGCACGAAATGAGAGCGGAGATATAATAAAGAAATGCGCAGAGATATCACAAATATCCATTAATATAACAGAAATGTATCAGAGATGCAACCATAAACATAGATATACAATAGTACACAATTTCTATTAATGAAAGAAATGTACAGAGATTGTAAAAATATAGAGTGAAAGACTCGCTAGAATGGTGGCAACTTATCTCTGAGAAGAGATGTGACGGCTACTTGCATTCGCAAGAAGATGATTACAATGAGTCTCTGAAGGCCTTTTACAATAAACAGAAATGCCAAAAACCCTAGACATCCAAAAACCTAACCCTAGGAAATGAAGTGTCAAAAGTCATGTGGGCCCCGTTTGGGTAAGTTAGTACATCAACTTACCGGGGGTCGTAACTTTTGCATACAATCTCCGTTTTAGGCGTATGAGAGCACGTTGGAAAGGTATCGTCGAGGAAATTCATTTTGGGTGCTCAGTCATGCCTTTGGATTTTATTGAGAATCTCGATCCCGAAAAATCTTCATTTAGGCCCTCAAAATGGCCCCGGAAGTTAAAACTGCTAAAAATAGTAAATTGCCAAAATTGCCAGAAAATTATTTTGAGCTAGTTGGAAAAGGTAGATGGCCACCGATATCCACCTGGATCAATCCTCCCTCCTTAGGAAGAAATGGTCTCCATTGCGTTGAGTGCCCCGGGGAGAGGAAAAAATGTTTGTTGAATCTGAATTTTGGTGAGCTGCTTGCCTTGCTGAAGACGTCACGTTGGTCGGTTTGTGGAAGGCTATCATGAACATGTGGTTGGAAGGGTTGGAAATTTTTAACCAGTCTTGATACATGAGATTCTTTTGTGAAAAATGAATCTTTACACTTTGTTACAATCTTGTCGACCTGCTTTTGTTGGATAGAAGGTTCTTGGGTCGAGGCTATAGTGATTGCAGTATCATTTTGTTCACCTTTTGAACAAATTGTCAAGAAGATGTATTTTGTAGTATGAGATAATAACTTACATCACTTTTTAGGTGGAACAGTAGTCGGAACTACCTCTGGTATTTTGTAGAGATGACCCCCCAGAGAAACAATGACACTATAGGGTCGAGACTCATAAACAACATGGTGCTTCCACATATATGGTTGGTCCAAGAGAACATCACAGACATCCAGTTGGGAAACACCACATAATACCTCATCCTTGAAGGGATGGATGACGTATGACCGACACTGCTGGCTGACACGAAGATCTCGTCCTTGGTGAAGCCACCCGATGTTGTATGGTTGCGAGTGTGGTATTATCGACAATCCCAACTGTTTGACGACCTCTGCTGAGATGAGATTATTCTGGCTTCCACTATCAACAATAAAATGCAGTGGGGTCCCCATCACCCACATCTATGAATGAAAAATATGCTCCCCCTCTTCAGGATCTGTTGGTTCTTCTGGTTGAATTGTTGCAATTGCGACAATAGCAGTGGTGTTTGCATCGATGATCTGTCTTTTGCATTATTTTCAGAATTAGATTTTGAATCAGGGTTCGACTCCTTGTCTTTTATCTTGGCCACCAATGACTGTTTTGAATGACATTCATTGGTGTTGTGCCAGGGGCTTTTGTGGAAATCACACCATTTTTCGGTGTCCTTCTTTGTCTTCATATGACCCTTCTTTTCCTGTGGCTTGGACTAGTTTTCGGGAGACTGTTTGTTAGGGCTGTCTTTGTCATACTTTGGTTGTTGCAGATTTGCAGATCTAAACTCCCGTTTATTTTAGTGCTTAAATTTCTTCTCAATTTTAACAACATATCAATAAGAAGCACTGAGTGATGAGATGTCCAGAAAATCCATTTCAGTCGGGATGTATCTGTGTAGAGCCCCATGGTATTTCATAACCAAATGTCGTTCGGAGTCTTTGATGCCCAGCTTGGTTCACAAGGTATGGAAGCTATTGGTGAATTCCAGAACTGTTTGGCCCCTCTCTTGCCGTAGCATGGTCCATCTCATGTATTGGTCCTCATAGTTTCCAACAGGGTAATACTGTTCCTTTACAATGCCCACAAAAAAATCCCAAGTGGGCTCGGCCTGATATATTCCAGACTCCTCTCTGGAAATTTGCTCCTAGTAAGTTTCCCACCAATGTTTGACATGGGGGAGAGCTTTAAGGAGTGTGAAGGTGATCTTTTCCGACAGGGAAAAGATCACCTNATGGGGGAGAGCTTTAAGGAGTGTGAAGGTGATCTTTTCCCTGTCGGAAAAATGGTGAATAGAGAAATAATTGTCTAGCAGATTTAACCATTTGTCTAGGGCATCCACATCTATCTGAGCTTCAAATATGGGAGTATCAAAATTAACCTGTACCTTGAAAGGAGAGGTGCTTCCAAAGTGGTTGTTTGATGAATATGTGTTTGTTTCTATTGGTAGGCGTTGAAGGATGTGGGAAAAATTCTTCATCATTTCATCCCTCTGTCGCGTGAGAGCTTGCTCAAGCAACAGATTTATAGGATTGTCTGCTCTGTCATTTTTCTTGGCTTCTACCATGGAGGGTTTCTTCGGCGTGCGAGAGGGATTGTCTTCAAGAGAGACAAGCTCGAGACCCAACTTGTTATACTCAGACCTCGTTGGGGACATGCACTGAAAAAAACGATCAAGAGTAGCCTTCTCTGATACCAATGATCTGGATTATTTTTGGTACGAAATGAGAGCGGAGATATAATAAAGAAATGCATAGAGATAGCGCAGATATCCAATAATATAATGGAAATGTATCAGAGATGCAACCATAAACACAAATATACAGTAATACATGATTTCTATTAATGAAAGAAATGTACAGAGACTATAAAAATACAAAGTGAAAGACTCGCTAGAATGGTGTCAGCTTATCTCTGAGAAGAGATGTGACAGATACTCGCATTCGCAAGAAGATTGCAATGAGGCTCTGAAGGCCTTTTTACAATAAACAGGAATGCCCAAAATCCTAGACATCCAAAAATCTAACCCGAGGAGATGAAGCACCAAAAGTTATGTGGGCCCGGTTTGGGTAAGTTTGTACATCAACTTCTCAGGGTCGTAACTTTTGCATACGATCTTCGTTTTAGGCGTATGAGAGCTTGTTGGAAAGGTATCATCGAGGAGATTCATTTTGGGGGCTCAATCATACCTTAGGACATCATTGAGAAGCTCGATCTTGAAAAACCTTCATTTAGGCTCTCAAAATGGCCCTGGAAGTTAAAACTGCTAAAAATAGTAAATTGTCAAAATTGTCAAAAAATTGTTTTGAGCCAGTTGGAAAAGGTGGGTGGCCACCGATATCCACCTAGATTAGACTGGCAGGTAACTCGTCACCATGACAGTATAATTGAAGCTCTCACACATGAGACAGAAGATCAAGTACGCGAGGAAGTGAAATGGATGGGAAGTCGCAGTGAATGTCATTTAAGGGGGAGGATGGCATCAGGGGGGATCACATGGCCTCATTGGAGCTGGAGCGCGCCACTAGTCCCTCTGATATGTGTTGGGCACTCCACCCATCCTCTGGACTGAGTTCTATATAAAAATTGGAAAAAAAAAACCTTCTACTTAAATATAAAACTTAATAAATTAAATAAAAAATTATAATAACATAAAAAATTATAAAAATTGTCCTATCAATAAGTAATTGTTTTTATAAAAACATTAAAATAAAAATATATAAAATTTGTCACATCAAAATCAAAAGATCATATGGAAAGTGACACCAATTTTTTTTAAGTTTTTTTTAAACAAACATCAACAATGTCAACAATAACATGGAAAAGTTTTCACATTGCATTTTTAGAAATTTCATATTAAATATTTTTAAGTTTAAATAAACTATTTTAAAAATAAAATTACTTACTCAAAATATATTTGTGTATGGTAACTTTTTTACCCATTAAAAAAATATGATAAAAAATTTAATTTTTTTAAAATTAATTTTTAATTTTCAAAAATTTCAATTTAAAAAATATTAAAAACCTTTGTAAAATTTAAAACAAATTCAAAAAACTTGGCCAATATATCACCCATAATTTCTCAAAACTGGAGTCTCCACACGAATTTTTACTCTTTTTCATTGTCTTTACTCGACCAAATTTATCGTAAAAACTTCTGTACTGATAGCCTAATCAACTTGATCGCTAAAAAAACGTACATTGGAGCAACCCCTAAGACCTTCATATCAGTGCGAACTTCAAAGTGTACTTGACGTGGACGTGGATCCCTTCTAATCGTGTCGTTTGCCAGCTTGCTTTTGTGAATTTTTTTCTTTGAGGATTTTTTTCGTGGATGGCCAGGTTCCTCACACTTTACGATGAGTCAGTCTTATTGGACTTGTGACCTAAACCCTACATAAAAATAGATCCTGTGACCTAAATCCTACATAAACCTAAAGAGTAGGTGAGTAGAGATCAAGATTCCCATAAAAGTAGATCCTGTGACCTAAATCCTACATAAACCTGAAGATTAGGTGAGAAGAGATCCAGATTTCCATAAAAAAATATATATATATCTTGTGACATAAACCTAAAGATTGTGCGATCATTGATTGCAAGTTACGCCGAAAGGCGTATACCTATTGACAATGAGCACAATTAATCAGCTTTTAATCTAAAATTCTAATCTGATGGTTAACAATTGAAGATGCTGGCATATTCTTAGTCGTCCTCCCAAATCAATGAATGTGATTTACTCTTCATAACTTCCTTGTATTTCTGAATGCATCTGTTACCTTGTTTACTTTTTAACATTTACCAAATCATATTAAGAAATTATTGTAGCACTATATGATTGCCGTGTTTAAATGATTAACCTTTCAGATTACCATTTAGATTTCCTCTACTGTCCAGACGTTTTATTTTCTGGCTGCCTATGCGTTTCATTTTCTGTGCGTGTTTCATTTTTGCCAGCTGTCCGCCCTTTCGGCGTTCTCAGCCGCGAGTTTCGCGGCTGTGCTAGTTTTATGATGCAGTTAAATTTGGATGAGTTTCCTATTTAACATTTAGAATGTAAAATGAAGGGTTTGTATTTTGAGAGATTTGATCTCTTTCTTCTTCCTTTTTAGAGTGAAAAAGGAAAGGTTTGTACTTTTAAAGATTTAATCTCTCTTGACACTTAGTAGAATCAGAATTAAAATTTGCTGATTCATATAATAATTAAGTAAAATGCATTGCTAAAGCAAATGAAATTGAAAGTTCCTGTGTCATGTCCAGATCATATTCTGATGGTCGAAACAAAGTTGTTCGTTTTTAATGTAGAAATGAGTACAACCGAATTGCTTATGCTGATCCTTTGCAATTCATTTTCTTTATTAATTGGAAGGTCCACGTTTTTATATGGAAAAATGAGTGCAACCAAATTGTTTCTGCTAATCCTTTGCAATTCATTCGCTTTATAGATACCCATATGAATTAAGGAATGTTTTGTAATTTCTTTCAAACCAGTTTTCAGATATAGTTTATCTTTCCCAGACATTTTTAAATATACGTTTAATGTTAATTATTATTATTATGCAAACTACAAGGCCAACTTCACATTAACACTACAATTGAGGGTTGGACTGGGCTAAAAAGTCGACTTAGTTCCTGCAAATTAAAAATCTGGATTAATATCAACGTGCAGAGAACATGGTATAACCCTGCACCCATGTAACAAGTTTTACTCTAGCTGCATAGCTCCTAATATCCTAAAATCAATTGGTGATCAAACTGATCTGAATCTTAATCTAGATCTGATGTACAATCAAAGGAAGTTAATTTACAAAAGGCCAAAGCAGTATACCTTTGGATACTTGTATTTGCTGTATATTCTAAGCATTCTGGATTTTTTTCATTTTTTTTGGATCAATTTTACCGAGAATTGTTGAAATTGCAGATTTAAATTTTTGAATCAATTTTAATAAGAATTGTTGAAATTGCAGATTTAAGTTTTTGAATCTGTAAAATCTGAGTACGTATGTATATTTCAGGACTCCCAATCCAGTTAAACTTTCAAAAATGCAATTTATTAAAAAAACAAAAAAAAAATGAAGATTTCCAACCATTGTATAGCCCAATTAAGGCCATGGTTGTCACTTTTAGACTACGCCCTTGTCATCTATCTTTCCCTTATAATTAGCATGTTCCACTCCATAACAGTGCTTCTGTGGTAGGGAATTTGAATCCTAAACTAAAACAGAAGCTTGAAATGCTTACTGGTGTTGAAGTTGTTCATGCAGTCTGCAGAGGTTATATAAGTATCATCTTGACAATAGGTTCAAGAAGGCACGCCAAACAGAAACTCCAGGAATTGGATTATATTTGTGAATGTATGGCTCCTATAAAGCTACATTGGGTGGATTTAGAGTAACACAATTCCCTCAGTCTGCCAAAAGAGACGTACAATCTTCGATCGGTTAAAATATGGGTTCTGTCCTGCGTACTGTACATATATATTTAGCAGTTATATCAACTTCGAAACGTCTCACCATAATCGTCTGGCTGACTGGCCAGTATTTCCATCTGAACAGGCTTGTGTACCATCGTCTCATAGACATGTCGTGATTGTTGAGAGCTACACTGATACTGATTGCCTACTAAAGAAGTTTTTGATCTTAATGATATCGTGATTGTTGAGAGCTACACTGATACTGATTGCCTACTAAAGAAGTTTTTAATTTTAATGCTGATGTTGATTGATCACATGCAGCATTTTATAGTTATCAAATTTGAAAGAATATACTTAATTTCAAGTTGAAGGATATATATTTATTCAACTTTTTGATAATGTAAAGTTGAAAAAATAGTTGTACTTCAATTCACAATAGTAAACTCAATACATATATTTCAATACTAAGTTGAAATTTCAATAAAAACTAATTTTTGATGGGTTATATGCACATTAATGATAATAACAATTTATAAGGGTGTTGGCTAAACGTTCTACCTTTTGGGTTTTTTGGCCTGAATCTGGCCATGTAAATAGAGACAAAATCTCTATTTTCTGTTGTTTAAATTGCATTTTTGAATGCATAGATTGATTCAACATGCTGAAAAACCTCTTGGATTATACAAACTTATGCAGATCCAACCATTCCTCACCCAATTTTCGGCAAAATAGAACGGAAGAAAACTTCCAAAAGGTAGAACTTTTAGACCACTGCATTTATAACCATTGAGCCACCTTTTCTTTAAAGGGATTTTAAAGTGTTAAAATTAACTATATAAAACTTCAGATACAATCACAAAATCAAACATTTTTATCAACACCCATGTAAGAGAGGATATAATCTATGTATCCATATGATGCATGGGCATTGCATCTTATAGTCATTTGTTGAACATGCCCTATATGAATCATATGCATTCTAGATCTAAGTAGAAAAGAAGAAATTGTAGTAGATCTAGAGGCCTTTGTTAAAGGGTGATAATTCTATCAAAATACTATAAATTCAATGAAGAGAACACCATTTGCATTATAAACCTCTAGGAACATGACAATCTAGCATTATTGCATCCATTGCTTATTATTTAAGTTAAGATGTTTAAGATTTGGAGTTTCCCAAGATCCATATAAACATGAAACTAAATGAAATTAGTCATCAAGACCACCAAGTATGTTTTTTTTATTGAGGACATTGATTGTTCACCTTATCTCTCAAACCATGCGAAAATGCATGACAAAGTGGGATGTTAGAGAATAATCTCTAATGCATAAGTTTGATGATAATAAAAATTATGTTACCTTCTCCTTTACTTTCTTAAAAATCTCACCTAACTTCAAAAATTAATCCAAACATTAATGTTACAAAGGATATGCCTAGTTGATCTTGGGCTTGGTGGGCTTGGTACGAAGAAGGGGGAAGAGGGCATTCTCATAATATTTGCAAAGTATTGTTGCATTGATGTTAATGTTGCTAGAAATAAGAATATACAAGAGGGAATGATCATTTTGGATAATGGAGTGAGGATTTGATGATGCTATAAATTGAATGAATAAATCAAAATTCTCATTGTTGTAATCCCATTTTTAATGAGGAACATAAACATTAAATAGTTTTATATGAAACAAATAAAAATTATGCATTTGTACAAGATACTAGATACTAAATGGTGGGGGTGCCATGAATTAGATACTAAATGGTTGAGAGGTCTACCAACATGAAATAAAAATCATATTAGATATCAAAGCTATAACCATGTCATGAATTTAAATAAGAAAACACATAGCATTATGAATGCAATAAAATGACTATAAATTAACAATGTTCAATACTATTAATAATATAGAATATGTGAACATGAAAAAGGAGAGATGACCTCATTTTAGTGGGTTTTCTCAATGTCTATATTATTTTCTCTTCAAAGTTGACATTCAACAACTCATTTGTAATCAATCTTACTAATAAGTTCACAATGTTATTACAATTTACATCCATAGCTTATGACTAATTGTTTTATATTTTTTAACAAATCCAAGAATGGAGGCAAAGATAACAAAGAAAATGACATTATGGCAAGTGTAGGGTTAAAAAACATGAAGTATGTAAACTAAATGCTATTCCAATTCCCATATTGACAAGAATGGACAATGCTCACA
Source organism: Picea mariana (assembly GCA_032191745.1). Classification (NCBI taxonomy): domain Eukaryota; kingdom Viridiplantae; phylum Streptophyta; class Pinopsida; order Pinales; family Pinaceae; genus Picea; species Picea mariana. The sequence goes on along the minus strand of JASDQU010736707.1, from coordinate 718 downwards.
ACAGATGAAGTCAATTGGGGATTCATAATACGAATGTATATAATCTTCTTTGGGAAGCTTTCATTAAGTGACACATAAAATAATGCTACACCAATAGTGTGGTAGAATATTTATCTAAGTGTAAACTATGTGACGATTTTAATCTTTAAATGTCCAAAGAAAAGTATTGTGTGATGAACCAATGCTCATTGACCAACCAAGCCTTGAAAGTGAGGACATTGATGAGTTATTAAAAATATGATCCTTCTTTTAACATTTTATGATATGTGTTGTCCTTTATAAATAATAAATAATTTGAAAAATTTACATTTAAATTTTTTTTTTTTTAATCACCCTTTTTAGAATGGATTTAAACCCTTTGAAAAAGCTTAAAAAAACTCAATTTTAATGATGGCATGACATTGATAAACTCTTTTACTATCAATTGTAGGATATCCGGGTGAGATGTCTCCTTATAACCATATGTTTTAAAGAGTGACATCTATAGGAAAAGAAATCAATAGAGTCACTTTGTTTCACAATTATTATTTTGCTTTTGATTAAGCATATGCAACTTATATTGTTTAAATTAATGGAAGCTAGATTATAAATTTAGGTCACATAAATTTCTTATTTATAAGTGGTTAATTTTTTCTATATGTTTATAAGTTTAATAACAATAAACTCAAAAAGCTCTTTTCTCAAAGATAATTTTGAAACATATATATAATTGTACATT
>JASDQU010736706.1:284407-294916 GCA_032191745.1 Picea mariana | reverse complement strand
CCACCAAACCCTATCCCTCCTAGGTGACATCATGCCTCTCTAGATGACGTGTTGTCTCTCCTAGGAAAAACGTTTGGCATACAAGGGCTAGGTTATGTCTCTCAAGTCATCTTTTAGGCCTCCAAAGGTTCATCTCTCTCATCCAACATGAGGGCCCTTGACATCCAACCCGTGGACTTCAAGCCCCATGGAAGCCCAAGCTAGGCTTGTTCCTCCAAAACTGTCCACCAACTAGGTCTTGCAAAGACAAATAAGCACGCCCTCCAAGGATCTCAAGTCAAAATATCATGATGATTAAATCAAACCAATAAATGAGCCACATAAGCATGTGCATCAAAGATTACCCTGTCAAACAAGTAAGTGCTCAAAGACATTCTACGACTTGCCAAGCTTGGATATGGGAGGGTTGACGAACCTCCTATTGGGTAGATCTTTCCCTAGGTCAAGGATTTTTTCCCAAGTGATCCCTCTCTAATCCATGTATAGTGGATGAAGTGGTTAAGGATCAAGACTCATTGGGCATGGGGTTCATGACATACAAGGGGTTGTAGTGTCTCATTCATGGGTTCCTTTGTAGAGGGTGTGTGGCACCTTCGTTTGCAATGCACTTTTTTACAAGCCCATCCTCTTGCCAATCTTTATTTCTTTCATGATTTAAAGGACGAGTTCAATGCCACTGCCATGGCGTGGTGTCTAGATAATGACAATGTCACTCACAAGTACCTTGCAAAAATGAGAAGGCTGGCTCGTGATGAGACCCCCTTTCGCTCAGCCATGCAACTGAGATCCATTACCCTAGCTTGGTGACCAGATGATGGTAATGTCATACTACTAGATACCCATGATCATGATAGGCCGGCTCATGATGAGACCTCCTATCCTCCAACTAACCCCCTAAGCATTCAATCTTTTATTCTTGTGGGTCCCCCTTTTCTTACATATAAGCGTTTCATTGCTTTCTTGGGGGATCCTTGGGAGAAGCATCTGGAAGGTTTATATATAGGCTTTAATATTTTACCCAACAACAATCCCTCTGGGCCTTCAGCTCCTTCTTCCCATAGAATGAGGGGAAACCCTTTCTTGGGTCAATACACCCTAAAATCCCAAGAGATAAGGAAATGGGGGGTTTAAGTGATGAAAAGTGGTAAGTATGGTCGGGGACGGTACAATGGCTCTTCAAGGGATTTCCTAGTAGAAAACTCATTCCCGAGGAAGACCACTTACTAGGGCACAATGTCAACTACCAAGGTGAAACCAGGCAAAATGAATAATGTCCAAGCATATGTCATGAAATCTAAAGTAGTCTAAGATACAACATACTCAAATGCCTCAAATATTGAAATGACACTCACCATAATACATGACTTGTACTTCATGGAGCAAGGCCCAGTGCCTCTCGGAAGCCAACTGGTGTGGTGGATGCCATCTGAAAATCTACGACCTCTGTGGTGGTGAGAAGGGTCTCCATCTATGCAAATGGATATTGCTGGTCATGTAGTCTCTCGACACTCCATATCTGCAACCCGAGGGCCTCGAGAAATAATCTCTTTAGTTATCCCACAAAATGGGGATATAATCTAGCTCCTACTTGGGGACATGTGCTCGCCGTAGAGTGCATGATAACCACAACATATCCTGGTAGACATGTGTCTGCCAAAACTTAGACAAAAACCTCAGAGCATCTAGGGTGGTGCTATCACCCTTCATCCATATACAAAAGAATCCAAAATGAAAACTAATCTAGAGAAGAAAAAAATTGACTTTTTAATTTTTTTTTCTAAACTAAGCATGAAATCAATATGCAAGTAGGAGAAAATGAAATATGAAATGCATCTAAACTAATATGAGAAATCAAGATGCAAAATACAAGAAATCAAAATGACTTACCTACTTACATGGGGGCCTTGGGGCCCTGAAGATCAGGTGATAGGTGATGTCAGGTGAAGTCATACAACCAATGCAACCAATTGATTATCCCATCAAAGTATCGCCCCCAGTGCTTGATTATGTAAAACAACAAAGATAAGTTAAGCACATAGTGATCATGAGCATAAATAGATATATAATCAATCATGAAATGAATCTCATGGAGATGGGTGGGTGGGAGGAAATCTTGTTGGAAAGAATATCTGCAACCCTGATCATGCAAGGAATCCTACCTGAAATGATAGCCACAAGCTCGATGAATCCATCTATGAAGGGGGCTACTATATATAGACGAAGGCTCATCTTCATCCTCTTGAACATGATTGATGCTTCCTGAAGACCGAAAAGATATGAGAGGTCCTAAGAAGACCTCATGATTTTCTTGAGAAGAGGAAATGAGGTAAGGGACAGGCTCAGGTCTAGGAAGAGAAAAGTGCACCTTCTTTATCTTCAAATCCCTGTAGAAATCCTCAATATGAAAGTGCTTCCTCTTTGTAGAGTGAGCCTCTGATCGCTCTGAGGTGGCCACATCTTAGTGTTCCTCCAATACTTACGACAAAAGTGGCTGAGAGTCCTTGAATAAATTTGTAATCATGTCATCATTAGGCTCCCAAACAGATGAATCATGTATGCATGCAAAGGAGTCCTCTGAACATGACAACTCAAACCCCTTTTCTTGAGGGCTACCCTCAATGTCGTAAATGAGGTCTCTATTGAAAATGAGATGACCAAAATCCCACCTGCGTCTTCCAGTCTGTATGAAAGTGTCTATATGCTCATCAACCATATATAAAAGTTTTCTCACAAGACCATTAGCAATAGTGACCATCTCTTTGTCTTCGTGTACATAAGGAGTAGAGGCATGGACACCTACAACAGGCTTCTCAAATTCATCATTGAGGCTAGTTGCTTCTTGAACTTCATGAACAGGGAGAGAGAACGGCTGGACAACCTCAACTACATCAGGCGAGAGAAAAGATAATGATGCCTCAACATGTTGCACTTCATCGAGATTATTTTTCTCTTCATGGGCATGCTCCTCCATCGCCTCTTCATCACACGAAGCTTGATTCTTAATGCATAGTGCTTTGTGTGCCCTTTTTTCAGAAAGATCTGTCGCATCCAAGGGTTCCTCTAACACCTCTTCACTATCAAAGTCACAGAATAAAGTGTCATCAATATCTTCAAAAGGGTTACAACTCATCATGTTCTCTTCTTGATGTGTAGGAGGAACAAAGCCCTGGATGTCTTCATCAAATGGAAGGGAAGATATGAGTGCTTCTTCTTCATCAAATGTCTCGTCTGGATCTTCATCAAAATCTTCTTGGTAACTTTCTTCATATGTATGTTCTTCAAGCACCTCTTTAGCGTCAAGGACATGAAATCACTCTCTTATGCAATTCATCATTTCCTTAGCATCTTGATTAGCATCCTTTTCCTTTTCCATCTGTAAAAATGCCATATTCGAGTCATAACAAGTTTCGGATGAGGGTTCATCCCATGGTGCCATAATTCCATTGATCGAAAGGACACCTCAATGGACTCACCAGGTGAGATCAAGTCTCACCAAAGGAGGGAAAGGGGGAAAGAGAGAAAGGTGGGTTCATGGAAAGTGGAGTTTCCAGACAAGCTTCAAGAGAAACTTATCAAGGGTGGAAAAGGGAATGTTCTTCAATGGAGTTGCCAGGAAAGCTAAGGGATAGAGGCTTTGGGAGGGAAGCTTGCCAAAGTATTGTTAGGGCACGAAGAAGATTCAAAATCCTTCCAGGAAACGACACCAAAATGTTATCGCACGAGTTGTAGGTTGGGAAAAGCCCGACCCAACCACCAAAATGGAAACAACTAAGGGACACTATACCCAATGTCACCTCGATATAGGTCCTACACTTCGAGGGTGACTAGGTCACTCTAGGAAGGTGATCTCAGTAACCCTAGGGGGATTAAGATGGATGAAATGGAAAAAAGATAAGTATCCCCCTAAAGGTCAGTGATGGAAGAGGAAATATGGATTTGATGACTCGTCTCTGGGTGGTTTAAGGTTGCCAAGTCTTTGGATTCCTGAAAGGGGTGTTTGTATGTGCTCGAGACACAAGAAAAGCCACACTTGCATATAGTGATGTTAGGTGGAAAAGTAAGTTAAGATTGCTGTCCCTAATTGAAGAAATAATCAATGATATATATCAACACATAAGAGATAATAAGGGCTGCAATATAAGTGCTAAAAGTCCAATTGAATAAGCACGAGATAATCTAGTAAAAAACTAGTTAAGCTCAACAATGATAGAACAAGACTTTAGCACAAAAAACAAGGTTGTCATAAAAAACTAACCACAGTGATATTTATCAGCCTTATGGTTGTAACAAACTTGTTATTACAACAAGATATTTAACCACTAAAACTTGCTCAAAACTTGCCAAAAGATGCATTGTACTTAGTAGATTATGTGGGTAGATTTTAGGCAATTTTCAACGGTTAAAATAGGAGTTATTCAAGAGTTTGGTTAGGGTTTTTTGCAGCCCTAATGGATTTAGGTTAAATTTGTAAAAACAAAAAGAAATACTTGGAGAAATAAGATGCCCTAGTGGCTCAAGCAAACATTTATAGCATAGATTTGATTCCACTAGGAACAACTTCAAAATCACAAAATTTCACGTTTCCAAAAGCAACAATTTTATATCTCCAATGCAACAAGTGATGACTAGTGCATTTAATTATTGGATTAATGGAGTCAAGAAAAAAATGAGCTAGAGGTACTACCGCCCTAGGGGTGTAAATCCTCTAAATCCCCAAGGCAAGTATCCCTAGCCAGGGTTTAGGCTAAGAGGGTGTATGCACTTATACTTCTCTTAGAAAACCCTTATTCAACAAATAAATGTAAGCATAAAATGATGGAGATTAAGTTGGGGGTGTATGCCCTTATACTTCCCACCTAGCTCTAGAAAATAACCTTGACTTGAATAACAAATGATAGCATAATGTAAAAAACCTTACCAATTCAAGGAAAAAAGCTAAGAAAAATCACAACAATAGAAAAGAAGAGCCTTCCAAGGCTAGCGCATCACTTCCACCAACCAATAATCAAGAAAGTAGCGATACACAAGAGAACAAGAGAGAAAATAGCCAAAGATAGCGAAAATTTCAGTCCAAGTATCCTCTCACAAGAGGAGAGTTATGACTTAAAATGAGATCTTATGATTTCTATTTATACAAAATGTCACTAAGATAGTGTGTCCACATAATTTTAGGGTAAACCACAAGATTAGGGGTCAACAACCCTAATATTTCCCCTTAACACAAATAATATTAAACAATTATTATTTAAATTCACTTTTACACAAAAGGAAATCCTAACTTAAGGTGACGTCACCCCTTTAGGGGACGTTTTGACACTAGGAGCAAGTCATTGGTGTTGGAGAAGCATCGTTAAGCCTCCAAAGGCCACATGTCAATCATCTAATCCATCTCCTCATGGTCAAGGCCTCCTTCTCCTCAAAACGTCCATGTGTCAATGACTGATAGCTTCACCACCAAACCCTAGCCCTCCTAGGTGACATCATGCCTCTCTAGATGATGTTTTGCCTCTCCTAGGAAAACTGTTTGGCATGTAAGGGTTAGGTTTTCTCTCAGGTCATCTTCTAGGCCTCCAAAGGTTCATCTCTCTCATCCAACATGCAGTCCCTTGACATCCAACATGTGGGCTTCAAGCCCCATGGAAGCCCAAGCTAGGCTTGTTCCTGCAAAATTGTCCACCAACTAGGTCCTGCAAAGACAAATAAGCACACCCTCCAAGGATCTCAGGTCAAAATATCATGATTAGTAAATCAAACCAATAAATGAGCTACCTAAGTATGTGCATCAAATATTACCATGTCAAACAAGTAAGTGCTCAAAGACATTATGTGACTTTTCAAGCTTGGATATGGGAGGGTTGACGAAGTGTCCTATTGGGTAGATCTTTCCCTAGGTCAATGAGTGTTTCCCAAGTGATCCCTCTCTAAGCCATGTAAAGTGGATGACATGGTTAAGGATCAAGACTCATTGGGCATGGGGTTCATGACATATAAGGGGTTGTAGTGTCTCATTCATGGGTGGCTTCGTAGAGGGTGTGTGTCACCTTCGTTTGCAATGCACTATTTCTAAGCCCATCCTCTTTCCATTCTTTGTTTCTTTCATGATTTAAAGGACGAATTGAAGGCCACTACCCTGGTGTGGTGTCTAGATAATGACAATGTCACTCACAAATACCTTGCGAAAATGGGAAGGATGGCTCGTGATGAGACCCCCTTTCTCTCAGCGATGCAATCGAGAGCCATTACCTTGGCTTGGTGACCAGATGATGGTAATGTCATACTGCTAGATACCCATGAAACTCGTAAAACAATTCAAACTTGTAATAATGTATTACTTATGCATAGCCTAAAAGCAAAGAGTCTGTTAGAAATGTTTTAATGTAATAGCTATATGTAGTCCAAAGTGAAAAATTAAAGTAATTATGAAACATTGGGAACTTGTAATAATGTATTACTTATGCATAGCCTAAAAGAAAAATAGCAAAATAAGAGTCACAATGGCTACTCTATGCCATTAAAAGTTAAGAACTTGAGATACTTTATTAACAAAAAATTACAACACAGTGATCTTTATCTTCATGAAGCTCATGTAACCATAACAAATTGTACTTAGCTGAATTTTTTATTTTTTTATATGTTTAAATATCATTAATCTTGAGTTCATTCCCCTAAATGTGCTGAGCCAAAAAAATTAAGACACTACCAAATTTAACTTTGAGAAATGTTTTAATGTAATAGTTATATGTAGTCCAAAGCAGTGCATTTGAGTAGCTTGGGTGGTTGGGATGAATGGTTGTTACCCTGCCCACCCAGGTTCAATTCGTTGTAAGTGACATGTGATGCCCTTAATGGGTCTATAAGATACTCCTCCCCATGTTCTCTCACAGATTTTGGGGAAAAATGCAGTCCAAAGTAAATACAAATTTATATTGTGATTCTGGTGAAAAAATGTCAAAACGTAGAACGTTTAGACAAGACCTATTCATGAACATGGAGTGCAAACTAGGTGTGCAAAACCGCTATGCACAATCCCTCTATTTCATCTTTCTACTTAGCGAGACCAAAATTCATTGGGCATCGTTCCCTGCTTACGACCCCTTGTATAAGCTCTCTTATCCTTGTCCTTTCAAACATCTTACTCTTTGTTTATGCTACTTAGGAGACTCGAGTTGCTAAATATTCTACGGATTCAGAATTACAAAGATACCTCCTTAACATCATGCACTAATTGTACCTTAATTTAAGGGAGGAGGGAAATGAGTTCATCCTCTTCCCTGCGTGGATTCAAACTTTCCAAGTGGGTTAGAACTGACATGCCAATGTTGCTTATAGAACGGCATAGTGCTTAATAGTCATTGTTCATTTAGGGTTGTTATTGCATAGATAATGGAGTTAAGGCTGTGGATCTTTCTTGTGATCAAACCCCAACCCCTTTTAGGGAGGATGAATATAAGCACGCTAAGTTGTGCGGAGCTAGGGTTTTGATCTATTAGCTTGGAGGCCGCAAGAATCACAATGTTCAGTGTTGGGGTGCTGAACAGGACAATGAGGGCGGCGACCCCCCCAAGCTCTAGTTGTTCGATGTAAATTATTTGGGTACTGCATTTACCAGGAGTCTTGGCAATCGTACTGATGAAAGCATTGGTGTCATTTATATTCTGGAGATCACTATGCTTGACCTCATGGCCGATCATCGCTTCTTTGTCCTTACTAGTGACGGGGTTTTCAATTTTCCCTTCAGTCAGGGTGTCATAGATATGAGAAGTCTCAAAATCTATAAATTTGTTGTAAATGGATTCAAGTTCGAAAAACTTCGCTAACTATCCACATAAAACAAGTCATTGTTTTTGTTAAAATGAATTTGACTCCATTAAGATGATTGTTTTTGTCAAAATGAATTTGACTTGATTAAGAGAAAATTTTAGTATTTAAATATATTAGTTTGATTTTTATTGAAATCATCGATCAAATATTTATTTATTTTTCTTAAAAATAATACAATTCTTAAATTACATACTAATAATATATATAAAATTAAATACTAAGTAACATATCTTTTTATAATATATATAAAATTCCCCCCGGATGGGGTGAAAACTGGCACACATGTGCCATGGGCAGTTAATACTCTCTACCGCCACCCTTCCTCTCCGTCTCTTCAACATGAGCAACATTCAATTGAGACTGGTCAGGTATATATACATACAGACTTCAATACATTCTGCAATTATTTATTGTTGGCCACTGTAATGTAGGAGTGGAAAGGATTCAATTTTTATCACGATAACAGAATATTTTTCAAAGAGAACGAGCTTGACGTTTTTCCACGTAACTGCATTAAACAATGGCATGGATTCCACGTTTTAACGAGTCATTTTTAATCTGGTTTGGTCTGGAGAAGGTAGGAGCCAAAATGTGTACACGTGTTTTCACGAGCTGGCCTCTATGGCCCTAGAACACCATCGCTTTCCTGTATAGAAATGGTCGTGAGTGTATTTTATTATAGTTGATTTATTTTCATTTATGAAAATGATTAGCATAGTATTTATACATAAAAAAAAATGTATTTTAATTTTTTTTATAAATAATTTTGAAATTGGATTAAAAATCTGTTTTATAAAAAATTGAAAGAAAATAAGATAAATGATGTTTTGAGTATGAAGATTTCTACAATTAGTTATTATAATGTTAGAATTTTTTTTGAATAATTAGTTATTATAATGCTAGAATTTTTTGAATCAAAACTGCATGTACTTATGTTATTATAAATAAACTTGTATTTAAGAAGATATTAATAAATTTGTATTTAAAAAATATTAATAAGTAAGTTTCTTACCATATATAATTTTATTTTAGTTCAACTCCCTATCTTCTCATATATATATATATATATTTATATTTTCTTCAAAATATTGTATTGTTTAATGTTAAACATATAGTTATATATATATATATTTTGAATTTTTTATTATATAGTATAAAATTTAATATTTATTTATTTTATCAATTACAACAATAAAATTATATTAATGGAAAGAGATTGGATTTATTGGTGAGAAATGAGGAGTTTCTCCATTAATGATCAAGGTTAATTTTCATAAAGATTTTTGTGAAATTGCCATGGTGATACTTGGAGGTAGTGGTGAAATGTGTGAAGTTTTCAATACACTCACTGTGCGCACATATGTGAATCAAAACCCATCCTTTTGTCATCCTCAAGACCACACACTAACTCTTATGACTATGACCATAATTTTATAAGGGTGGCAGGTGTGGAGGGGGGCTGTCTATAGCCTTGAAGAAAGAAAATATTTTGAATATGCTTGAGGACATGATATTGCCACTATTCTAGCAAACAAAGGAGTGTGCAAAGTCATCGTAATTGTTGACTCTATGATTATCATAAAAGCCCTTCATTATTAGACTCTTCCATCCAATTTTTAGCACTCTATAATTTGTCGTTGAGTGATCGTTATGGGAGATGCAAGCAAACGAAGGAGTCCACGTAGGTGAAGGAACACTATGTAAAAATAAGGGGGGAATTCCAAGAACCAACACATATCCCACACCTTGAATATCATTAAGGAGAGAGCCCACCGAGGCCTACATGTATCCCACCATGCAGATGATAGGAAGGATATCAAGCATTAGCCACATCCTTGCTTCATCCATTACACACTACACTTGCTCTAACAGAGTTATGAGAGGTACAATGGCGGACACAATGCCTATGTGTGGAATGAACTGGTGGTTTGGAATTTTAGTTCAAGAAATGAATGTTGTAGAGGGTAATGTCCACTTGTAGGGGAAGAGCTCGGTCTGAAAACTAGCTTTGTGCATTGCATTTATGTGTATCCTTTGTCACCACACTGTGTATCCATGGCACACTGTCATTTCCAGAATCGTTGCTACCTCCTCTCTGACTTGAAAGATCCACAAAAAGAACTAAAGAAATATGAGAAAGACATGTAGAAATAAATGGAAATGTGACATATTCGGCCATGCAAGGGAATCGTTGGAAAGAGGGATTTAAGCTCTAATTGAGGGAAAACAATATGATCTAGTATTAATGTGCCATTGACATTTGTGTGCATCTTCCAACTCTAAGAGAATGAGAAAATGAGTCACGAGCCCTCATTGCAGTTTTATGGGGGAAGCAATTAGAGATGGCCTCAAACATTACATCTCTCCAATCTTTGGTAGAGCGCACAATGACACATCTTAATCTCCCTCTTGCATTATGGAGTTCCCTCACTTGGTAAAATGGACACCTTTGTGTACTCTATATCTTTTGACCTATAGAGTACCTTCATGGATCATGTTGCCCAACCTATGGATGCTACTAAAACCTCACTTGACCACTTTATCGCCTTCATTATTGTGGCTATGGAAAATGACGACTTAATAACACATGTAGATCTAGATGTTAATGCCCATTTTGAGTTAAGTTATTATTTCCTGTTTTTAGAAACATCTTTTTGTATTTATATTAAGACAATATATTTAGTAATA
>JASDQU010736706.1:258337-274330 GCA_032191745.1 Picea mariana | reverse complement strand
CCATTTCCCCTCTTGTGGTATCATAGCTCCTATAGGTGCTTAAACTCAGCTGGTTTTGATCTTCATCCTCATTAAGTGAAATACAAAAATATGTACAATATTCACAATACCTTGGTTTATTTGACTCATGGAGTTAGTTGTAGTTGAGTTATAAAGAAATCATGCAAAGTATTCAAGAAATTAATTTCAAATAATTCGAAGTGTAGAAATTTGGGACATTACAACATACGACACCCAGGGGTACTTTCAGGCAGAGCAAGCCTCCACGGAGGTTTTCAAGTTATGTGGAACTTATGAGTAACATCATTGATTCAGATCCATCCATTTTTCAGGAAGCAACTAGTCAGCAAGTTTGGAAGGATTCCATGATGGAGGAGTATCAATCCATCACGAAGAATGATGTGTGGGACATAGTTCGGAGGCCAGAAGCAAAATATGTGGCGAATTCTAAGTGGATCTATAAGATCAAGCATACTGCAAATGGTAGCATCGAGAAGTGTAAGGCAAGGTTCGTGGAAAAAAGGGTTCTCCCAAAAAGAGGGAGTGGACTACGAGGAAACTGTTTCTCCAGTTGTCAAGTATACTTCTATTAGGGTTGTTATTTCTCTTGCTTCAGTCATGGGGTGGAGGATACATTAGATGGATGTGAAGACAACATTCCTCAATGGTGTGATTAAGGAGGAGGTGTACATAGAGAAACCTTAGGGATTTAAAGTGCATGGGAGGGAGTCTCATGTTTGCAGGTTGAAGAAAGCCTTGTATGAAATCAAGCAGGCGCCTAGGGAATGGTACTCGAGGATCGACGAGTATTTGCAAAGCATGGTATTAACCAAGAGTGAAGCAGATCCCAACCTATATCTCTTACAGGTTGGTAAGGATCCTCTTATATTGGTGTTGTATGTTGATGACCAGTTCCTCATGGGAGTTGAAGAGCTCATTGCTAGGTGCATGAAGGATTTAGCCTCAGATTTTGTAATGAAGGACATTGGTTTTATGCATTACTTCCAAGGATTAGAGGTGTGGAAAGAACTGGGCAAAATCTTCCTTGAACATGGGAAGTATACAGTTGAGATACTAAGGAGGTTTGAAATGATGGATTGTAAGTCCATGACTACACCTATGACCACCAATCTGAAGAAGATGGGGGCTTCAGATTCAGATTTGGTGGATCCCATGATGTACAGGAAGTTGGTTGATCCGTTGATGTATTTTGTCAATACTAGGTCTTTTATTTGCTTTGTTTTCAACACCTTGAGTTGGTTTATGGTTGAGTCGAGAGAGGGGCATTATGTAGCAACGAAGCATGTGCTCAGGTGCCTTCAAGGTACAATTGGATTTGGTCTGAGATATGTCGAGGATGATGGAGTGAGGTTGCATGGGTATTCATAATCATATTGGGCAGGCAATGTGGTTGATAGGAAATGCACTTCTAGTGGTTGTTTCAGCTTGGGATCAACAATGGTTTCTTGGTCCAGCATGAAATAGACTTCTGTGGAACTTAGTTCAGCAGAGGAAGAGTATATGGAAGCTAGTTTGGCGAGTTGTGAGGCAGAGATATATGGTTCTAAAATAGATTGGGTTCATGTGCAGTGGTGGAGGAGGGTTATGAAAATAATGCGTAAGAAGTATTTAGGGTGCGGTCCACAAGGTGTGGGTTCGGGTGTTCATCACCACCATTGGATCCAATCTATTTTAGAACCATATATCTCTGCCTCACAACTCGCCAAACTATTGTCAATACTAGGTCTTTTATTTGCTTTGTTTTCAACACCTTGAGTTGGTTTATGGTTGAGTCGAGAGAGGGGCATTATGTAGCAACGAAGCATGTGCTCAGGTGCCTTCAAGGTACAATTGGATTTGGTCTGAGATATGTCGAGGATGATGGAGTGAGGTTGCATGGGTATTCATAATCATATTGGGCAGGCAATGTGGTTGATAGGAAATGCACTTCTAGTGGTTGTTTCAGCTTGGGATCAACAATGGTTTCTTGGTCCAGCATGAAATAGACTTCTGTGGAACTTAGTTCAGCAGAGGAAGAGTATATGGAAGCTAGTTTGGCGAGTTGTGAGGCAGAGATATATGGTTCTAAAATAGATTGGGTTCATGTGCAGTGGTGGAGGAGGGTTATGAAAATAATGCGTAAGAAGTATTTAGGGTGCGGTCCACAAGGTGTGGGTTCGGGTGTTCATCACCACCATTGGATCCATGAAGTAGTCCATGGAGTAACCATTGGATCCATGAAATATCCCAGGAGAATAGTTTTATTGTGAAGAACGGGCACATCGCACCAACTCAATGGAACATTCAAAATCAAGGGTGGGTTTTCATATTTTGACACGTACTTGGATTTATCACTTCCAATACTAAACATTTGTCCCAATATAAGCAATGAAAGAATGTGTGTATCAAGTATCAAACACTATTATTTAAAAGCATTTTTTGGGAAATGTAAAACTTTAATACGTGATAGCTTTAACACATTTGCAAGACAAACTTTGTCTGGCATCCAAATATTTTATTCATGCCACGTTACCATACAATGCTACACATTTTGAATGTTTTTCATGCATAGATGCCACTTGATATGATTATGGTTATGGTTCTTACTAACAATGCTACAACGAGTATGTGTAGATTCAAGCTTTGAAGCGTGCAAGGGAGATAGAGAAAGTATGAGTATCAACTATGAAAATGAATTCGACGACATAAATGCTTTCGAGACTATTCTGGAGGTAGCTGGGGTGGGGACTATATGGTTCTAAAACAAATTGGGTTCATCTACAGTGGTAGAGGGTTATGAAAATCACGTGTAAGAAGTATTCAGGGTGTGGTCCACAAGGTCTAGATTTGGGTATTCATCATCACCATTGGATCCATGCCCAAGTTACCTAGCAACTAAGGAGTAACGCCCATTCAAGTAGTTACAAATCGATTGATGTCTTTTCTTCATCCCCTTCATTTCTCGTTGATATCATTGACAATGAGGGATGGTTTATTCCATCCATTGCATTTTTTACCTTTGCACAAAGTTCATCCGATGGATGGATTCTTTACACTTGCACTTCTGCTCCGCAATAATACATGATACTTGTTTATGATTTTTCTTTCTTGTAGGAATGCACCATGAAGTTTCACAAGTGTGATAGACTGATCAAGAGAGTGGAGTGGATGCCTAGTAGTTGGTCATAAAAATTCACTATGCTGAAATGAAGCCAAGCATAATCGACCATTTTATCCTGGTTGGCGAGCTATAGCTACATAAGAAGAAACATGGGTGGTGAAGGTGGAGCAACACCATCATCAGGTAGAAAGAAGAATAGCACCTGACCAAGTGCCACCTGCAGATTGCTAAGACGAAGATGTACCAACTATTGTTTATTCACCCCCCATTTCCCATTTGATGATCCTCAAAAGTTTGGTCATGTCCACAAAGTGTTTGGAGCCAACAATGTGAATTAAATGCTTCAGGTAATTCATTCTCCTCCTTTACTTTCCTACCTCTATATTACATGTCATTGATGCAGGGGATTGCTTACATTGGTTGGGTGACATGCATGACCTTCTCGTCCAACAAAGAGGGGATGCAGTTAACCAACATGTAACTACAACATGGTATGCAAAACAAATGCGAGAGTCAAAGATACAATGTATGGATGCGTGGGGGGAATTTCTTCTATGTAGCAACAAGTTTCACTATTGCAAGAGCAATTCATGTAGGATCTCATGGATCAACAAGACCTACATATGTTATTTTTGCTTATGGATTTGCGCCTGACCTAACTGTCAGAGGCACTGTCTCATGGTTCATCTGCAGCAGTGGTAGATACTGAACATTCCATGGATACAAAACATGAGGAAATCCACGCAAAGGTATATTTAGCAAATGGGGATCCCACCAAGGAGCTTCGACATATGTTTTGGGTATATGTTATATTCTTTGCACGACTAGCTATAATGTTTGCTACATTGCGTTGGGCGTGCAGGGGGGTTTGAGGGGGGATGTAGGGGGTCGATAGTCCCCTGCATTTTTGTTGCCTCGAGAAACGTGTCACATTTTTGCCTCATTTTTTGTGTTGCCTCGATTTTCATGTCCATTGTTTGGTGGTTTTTCGGCACATGGTTTTTGTCGATGGTTTTCTATTTCCAGTTAAGAAATTAGGGTTGTTGACTATTCCAAGTCATTGGGTTAGGGTTTTGGATGTCGTTGGATCCTATATGTATATTGTATTGTAAACAATGTATCACCATGAATGAATATAGAATATGTTGGTTTTCCCGGGGTTTCCAAAGGAAAAATCTTTATGTAATGTGTGTATTTTCCATTGTATCTTTTCTGTTCTTTTATTGAAAATCTATTTGTAGTAAAATATTGTACAAGGTTAAAATCTACAATTTGTAGTTTCAAAAGAAAGCAACTAGACGACCATGCATTCATAATAAAAAATATGAAAACCAAATGCACAAGGTGGCAGGCATGAGGTACTTTTTTTTTTCTTCTGTTACACATAGTTTTTCATGTCTTAAAACTATCTTAAAACTAAAATTTTTCATTTTCACACGAGAGAAAGAACATTCGTTATTTTTAAACATGAGGTCTTTTATTTTTGTCATGTTAATGGGCATCCTCTTAAATCCTAAGAGGCCTATGAACCCATCAATAATTAAAAGGATGTTATTTTTAAACATGAAGTCCTTTATTTTTGTCATGTTAGTGGGCATCCTCTTAAATCCCAAGAGGCCTATGAACCCCATCAATAATTAAAGGGATACTTGACTTCTTTTAGCATGAACCCTATCAAAATTGAAGGGATCCATGATTTCCTTGAGCAACGTTGTGAACACACAACTTGTGTGTTTGTGTTTTAATTGGAAATTTATAAAATTATTTAAGATAAATGAACATTTATTCTAAAATTAAATTTTTAACAAATAATTTTTTTATAAAGATTATATATCACTTCTGTGTCATAACTAGTATAAGAAACGTTTTAGCTTTCATTTCAAAATTATTATAATAATAAACATTATCCAACCACTCAATTAAAAAAATAAAAATCAATATAGTCTGGACGGCAAACACAATAGTAAAACTCTATAAAAGCTTTTTCTGGAATGCATAAAAATCCTTTCAATAAGACCGACACACTCACAAATCGAATTTTTTTTTCTTGTATTCACATTGGAAAAATTGAAAGTCGAACCATATCACAAATTCTTCCAAAGAAATCTGCCCGGCTAACTTACTGCAGCGGTGACTTTAAACGAACTACCTTTACCGTTAATTACTTCCTTCTAGGTTTATGGATGTCGGTGCATAATCTAGTCGGCAGACCACCTGCGAAACGATGTAGGTTTATTGTCAGCAGAACGTTCGAATGCGGAATTCCAAAATCAGTCACAGCGTACCTTATTCTCTCGACGCAATAAATTAAATTGCAAAATATCACTTCATGCACCAAATTCGCGGATAAAGTGAATTAAAAATCAAACAGATCCTCCACCACGATATGCTCCGCCTTTGACGGTACGCTTTCTATTATATTGTCGACGCAAATTCCCAGCAAGTATGCGTGTATTAGCCGGATACTCACTTATGATATCATTTGCTTCTTGTAATGGATGGAGTTGCAGGTTTAATGGAGGCCGGTTTTCGAGCTCTCCTTTTACCGTTAAGCCTTAGAAGGGGTAGTTGACTTGTCGTAGGGCTAGAGGCTTTTCTGGAGGTGGATCGACTTTAAGTTATCTGGGGTGCGTTTTGAAGAGGATCACAGCGGTCCTGTATGCGTTAGTCCTCATCCTGTTGCAGCCGTCCGTTTGCCTAGCCGGTACCGCTCACCATTTTTCCGGGTGACATCTCAGGATTAGACAGGGGTCCTTTAATAACGGTCTTAACTTTCCTCTCTGTCATTACACTGCATCAATCCCGGAGTCCTGTCTTATCTGCCATGATACGACTCCTGTATTGAGGTGGCAGGTTTTAGAAGGTTGGTGGGGTATACTAAATGGCTTGTGAGGTCAGGTTGACGAGGAGGTTTGGGAGCAGGAGGGACTATTTACCTCGGTGGATGAGCTCTGCAGAACTAAATGCAGTGGGTGTGATATTTATGAACACTTTACTTCACCAGCGAACACCTAACTGAACTTCACCTCACAAGAAAACAGTGGATTGAATCCATCGTAGAGTCATTGTGGAGTATGTGCTCAGTTACAGAGTCGGTCTGCAACTGGCTTGGGGAATGAGAAACCAACTAGCTTCACCTTTGGGAGGCTTGGGGAATGAGAAACCAACTAGCTTCACCTTTGGGAGTAGAGGACACGGTTCAGGACCACCGGTTGTGGGGTTTAATGTTGAGGAGAAGCGCTCGTAGGTTGGAATACAGAAAGAGCCTACACAGAGGGGCGGTCTTCAGTGTAAGGAAGGTTTTCTTAAGAGAGGTGCTCGAGTGTGGAAGCCAAAAAAGACGAAGCGCTGACTGATAATGGGTGTGGATGTGGGGTTAGAGGAGTCCTGTCAACTATCACTATGTGCACTGGTAGGGAGGTTCGCTTATAATTCATGGTGCAAAATGCCCCTCAAAGAGTGGATGCAGATAACGTGGGTTCCGCTAATAGGATATGCGCCAGAGTTATTGACCCTCCCGCGCAGATGGTGTGGTTTGGTGTTTAAAAACCCCGAGGACTCGACGTTTATCCTAGGTAGATTTTGGGATTTTGAGGGGCGAAGTTTAATGTTGAAGAGATGGCGCATTCATTTCGACCCATCTACGTAATATTTCAACTACCACCATGTATGGGTATTACTACCTGGCCTTCCTCTCCAACTGCGGAATGCAAAGCATTGGAGGCTATTGGAAATATGTTGGGGCGTTTCATCAGGGTTGATGAAGCTGTTTTGCACTCTCGATATAAGAGAATGGCTCGGGTTTTGGTATTCATTTTCGATGTTCACTTTGTAGATGGACTGGTCCCCTGCAAAAGGACTACTAGAAAGTGGTCGGGGTATCGGACTCGGAGGACTCCATGGAAGAATTATCAAAAGATTTGTATATGAGTGAAGTGGACTCGCAAGGGATGAGTGAACTTGCGGATGAGAGCGCTAGAGATAGCCCCGGTACCACAACGACACCTTCGTAGGTAAGCTAAAGACACATTGCCCTACTCTGTATTTTTCATTATTTTTGTGGGAACGAGATCTTTTGGATAGTACTTTTCCACCGAACTTGGCTACCCCACCTAAACTTGACCCGAGAACTTTTGTTTTAAATAATCCTGTTGGATCAAACCCTGAAGTTACTAGGCCTGTCCCTTTCCCCGTGTCGGATAATACTAAAGTGACATTGTCTGTCGCACATTCGCCCAAGACTTTTGTGGAAAGGCCTAGCTCAGTATCACAAAATTTTAATCATGTAGTAGGTCAACACGCGTTGGATAATGTGATTAATTCACTGGTTCCATCCTTTAGGGAGGCTACTAGCCCCATACCCATCTCGACTTTCCTGGGAAGGGAAGTCAACGATCGAGAGGAGGATAGTGGAGCTGTAGGGGCGATTATAAGTATAGGGGAAGGCTTTGTGAAGGACTTAGCCTCGGTGTGGGGACTGGGGCTAGAGATATCTCCTATTAAAACAAGGAGTGCCCACAAGAAGTTGGGGACTAATCGACTAATCTTTCATTTTCTGCACAACATTTATCGTCTTTCCATGAACAAGAGCGCTTAGAGGCATGCATGCCCTAGCAAGGGCCAAGTCATGATCCTCCTCTCACTGAATATTTGAGAGGGGTAGGAGGACCCCTAAAATTGGCCTATATGCGAAGACTTCTTTCCAAATGTAGTCTAGATATTATTTTTCTTCAAGAGACCCTCATAGCAGAGGATAAGGCTAGACATTTCATGAATGCATTACGTCCCGAGTGGATGATTTGTGCTATCAATTCAATAGGGAAGTTTGGTGGATTGATGGTGACTTGGGATCCAAAAGTTTTCGATTTAAAGCCATTCCTAAGCTGTGGTGGCATTTTATTGACAGGTTATCGTTTATATGATAAAAGAAGAATTACTTTTTTAAATGTATATGGCCCGTGCATTGATCACAAGCGATTCTGGGAAAAGGTGGATGCAAAGGGCCTGCTAGCTCTCGACGATCTAATCATGGCAATGTATTTGAACTTTACAACCAGTACAGAAGAGGTTTGGGGTTATTTGACATTACCAGATCCTTTGGCGGCTTTTTCAAAGAAATTTTCATTAAAAATCAGCTTATTGAGATTCAACGTACAGAGGTGGTACCGACGTGGCGAAATGGCAGAAGTGGAGTGGACGAAATTCAAAAAAGATTAGACAAAGTATATGCCTCAGAGGATTTCCTACATTTGTCAGCTAGATATAGGACGTTGGTGGAATATCCTTTTATATCTGATCACGCTCCAGTATTGCTCCTACTGGACACGAGCTTCTTGTCAGTTCTCATATGTTCAAATTCAATCCAACATGGTTACGTGAAGAGTCATTTGTAGCTTTGGTTCGGGAGGTGTGGATCTCACAACAGGCACAAGCGGAAGAGGGAGCCGAGAGGAGACTTGTAGGGAAGCTAAGAATGCTAAAGGCCCAAGTAAAGGCTTGGACAAATGAAAGAAAATTTCAGGAACAATAAGCATTGGAAAATATATGGAAAATAAAGGATAAAAAATTACTACTTGCAGATGAGGAACGATGGTGACAAAAAAGTAGGGCTATATGGATACAATGTGGTGACAAAAATACTAAATTTTTCCATCGTTTTGCTAGCCACATGAGAAATAAAAAACATATATGGGAAATAAAGGATGAATCTGGCCAGGTACACTATGGACAGGAAGCTATAAAGGAAGAAGCTCAGAGATACTTCAGCGCATTCTATCAAGACACTGGGCAAAACTCCATTGAGGAGCAGATAGCGACGGTAAGAATTGTATGTGAGGTCGAAGTACAAACTCTTTAGAATCCTTGCACCAGCGAGGAAGTCTTAGAGGTCTTAAAAGGTTTCACTAAGGACAAAAGTCCAGGACCCAACGAGTGGACTATTGAGTTATTTTTATACTTTTATGAGTTGGTTGGGAAAGATTTTCTTGAGACAGTTGAGGAAACCAGAAATAGTGGAGATGTCATCAGATCCTTGAATTCGACCTTTATTGCTCTTATACCAAAAGTCAGTTGCCCTACATCCTTTGGTGATTTCTGCCTGATTGCTTTGTGTAACATTTGCTATAAGATCATAGCAAAAATCATAGCAAGAAGGATCAGACAAATATTGTCTCGCTCATTGTCTAAGGAACATCTGGGCTTCTTAAAAGGGAGGCAGATTTTAGATGCTATAGGGACAGCACAGGAATGTCTACAAAGTATAAAAGCAAAGAAACTTCAAGCCATCATTCTAAAGCTTGACTTAAAAAAGGCTTACAATTATATTAGCTGGGACTTTCTTCGCTTAACTCTTCTCTAGTTCGAATTTGGTTCTCTTACGACAAAGTGGATCATGGGTTGCGTCTCAACAACAACTTTCGCCATATTGATTAATGGAGAACCGATTGTATTCTTCTAGAGCGGAAGAGGTCTAAGACAGGGGTGCCCTTTGTGGCCCCTGTTATTTATTCTTATGATGGAAGGGTTGAGCCTGTCACTACAAAGAGGTCAAGCTGAAGGAAAATTGGCAGGGATAAAGGTTTCAAGATTAATAAGGATTTTACATCTCCTTTTTGTAGATGATATTCTCATTATGGCAAAAGCATCTCTAGATGAATGGCAAGAGATTAGTAGGATTCTGACAGTTTTTTGTGGAGCTACATGGTTGTTGATCAATGTTCAGAAATCCACTTTTCTCCATTTTGGAGTTCAGCAGAATACACTTGATAGTCTAAAAGAATTTTTCCATTATAATTTTAATGAACTTTCATATGGTTTCAGGTATCTAGGTTACTTCCTGAAACTAGACAACTATAAGGCAGAGGATTGACAATGGCTCATTGCTAAATTCGAGAAGAGAATAAACCATTGGTGCAATCGATGGCTTTCTATTGGATGTCGCTATGTACTAATTAAGGAAGTACTAGAGAGCCAGCCAATCTACTAGATGGCGATGGCTCATATTCCGTCTGCAGTGCTTAATCAGATCCGCCAACTGGTTTTCTCTTTCCTTTGGTCTGGAAGCAAACAAAAGAAGAGCTATCACTTGTGTAGTTGGGAGACCATAACAAGACCAAAATTTTTCAGGGGTTGGGGTCTGAGAAATATCTACAGTTTCTATAGAGCCTTGACGACTAATACTCTATGGAGGGTTCTGATTAAAAAGGGCTTATGGCATCGTGTCATAAAAGATAAATATCTTCCTTTTGGGTCAGTAGTGAGATGGTTGAGAACGACTACAATTGTGGGGGTGCAAGGATCAAAGACATGGAAAAATCTACTCAAATCCTTGCATATCCTTTTACATTGGATTGCATGGAGTCTATGTTTGGGACAGTCCATTATTGCTAGAAAAGATTGTATTCTAGGTATGGGGAATGTCGCGATATTGTCTGAAGAACTGATATTAAATATCAATCAGAGAAGGATGCATTATTTGTATCAGGCGAGTAGTGAGCTTCGTCCCAACACGATATGCTCAAATTGGTTAACAAGTGAGGATATGGGACTTGTGGGAGATTTAGCGCTAGAATGGGAGATGTTCAGATGTGCTTTAATCGATAATGGAGTATAGTTGTTTGACAAACCGTATGTGCTAAAATGGACGAGTGGCGACTATTCTGGCCAGATTTCACTTAAAAATTATATGAGGCCATAGAGGCAAAGCAGTGGAAAAATTCTATTGGAGGACGGAGGAAGTTTCCATGGTTATGGGAATGCCCACTCAAAATCAAGCTCTTTGTATAGCTGGTCGCAGAAAATAAAATTCTCACTTGGGAGAATTTACAACTTAGAGGACACATTGGACTAGGACTTTGCTACCTCTATAAGAACAATAGGGAGACTGTAAATCATTTGTTTGTAGATTGTCCATTCACTATTTCTATCTGGGATAGGATTAAAGTAGCCAAATCTCTTATCTCTGGATGGAATGGTACAACTGTAGTAGAATGCTTTAAAAATTGGAATGCTGAAAATCGATCATATCCTTCTTTGTTGGCTTATATATGTTGGTTTATATGGTTAGAAAGAAATTTCACCATTTTTTAGGCTGGAAATCCTTCTATTCAGAAGGTGGTCTATAAAAATTTAGGCACAGTGGGTGATTCCAAGAAAAAGTTAAAGGAACAAATCTTGAGAGCTCGTGCATGTGTAACAATTGGTCAAGGTATTATAGGTTGGTTTGATGGGTCTGCACAACAAAATGGAAAAAATAGTGGGGCAGGCGGGGTGATAAAGGCCAACGAGCACTCAATATATAAATGGACATTAAACTGTGGACATGGCACAAATACTAGAGTTGAGCTTCTGGGGGTATGGGCATTACTTACATTGGCTTCTTGGCTCTCATTCCCAGACATTCTCGTCCATGGAGATTCTAAATAGTCATAGATTGGTTGCAGGGTAAAGGTACATTGCAAGTGGTCACACTAGACTGTTGGAAGGACGGGATTGTTGATCTTATCAAGCTCTTCAAGAATATCTCTTTCGCGCATGTTTATAGAGACGCTAATCAAGAGGCAGACAATCTAATGTATTTAACATGTCAATTTGGAAGGAAAAAACATAGATAATCATAAATAAAATGGGTCGAGTTGTCCATTTCCATCATCCCCATGTACGAATCAAAGCTTGAGGCTGGGAGAGACTTCATATCTGATTGACGAGACATGATTGTGCGCCAAGGTCGATGTGCCACTCTATCCTCAACGACATGGCAGCGAGGTTGTCTAGTGAATCGCCCATCGTCTCGTGCCTCTTCAGAATCATGCGCTTCCTCATGGCGGAGGACGTCTTCCATGCCTCTGTTGTGAAAAGCGCAGAGGACGGAGGTAGCTGTGAAACGAGATACGATCTGACGCTCGTCTCCAAGTAGTTTGTGAAAGAGAGAGAACAGTCGATGGTGTCGATGTTCATGCAGAATGATGAGAGAACCGTGGCATCATGTCATTGTTCCCAGACTATGCCCAGAGGACCGACATTCTTGAGAGCATGCGTAGGCGAGGAGGTTGTAGGCATGGAGTGACGAGGGGATTTAAGCTCTGCGAGGGGGAAATCACGGTGTTTTTTGAGGATAAAATTGGTAAAGTTAACCGTTGACAGTATGGTGAAAGGTGGGTGGTGATATGGTAAAGCGGTTTTTAGGAGTAATAGGGAAAAAAAATTCCTCTCATATGTTTGGCATAATTAATTTTAATTAAGAAATTATGATTATAATTTAATATTAAAAAGTAAACAAGTTGCTTGAGTTTTTTTTAGGAGATATACTATGTTTATAAAATTTTGAAATGTTCAAATTCCATTTATCAAGGGACAAATAAAGCTGAAATAATGGGTGGAGTGTTTATTTAACACTTTTCAAAATTTTATACACAATTTATCTCGAAAAAGTTCAAGCAACATCGTAACTAAATATGAAAACCTACACACTCATAAGTAAATCAAAATTAATTAATATTGTAAAATATTTAAATATTATATTCTAAATAATTTAATTAATATAATGATAAGAAAAAATATTATAAAAGTTAGTGATAATACTTGAACTTTTTAAAGATAAATTGTGTGAAAATTTTTGAAAAGTTTATGGAGAGTACTAAGGAGACTTGAATTTTTGAAAAGCTAAGAATTAAAATCAAGAAAAGAGTTGCTAATCTTATCTCCTTATAAATCTTTATCCAACACTCTTTTATAACATTTCAACTTTAATTGGATGGTACAATGTATATTTGAAAAGTTGGAAGTTTCAAAATCTTTTACACCAAAATGGAGGAAGGAGAGGGAACTTTCTTTCTTTCATTATTCGACCATTTCCATCATCCCCATGTAAGAGAGAGAACAATCGAGATACAACCTCGTGAAATTATATTTTTTTAATATAATTTGAAAAATAATTTTATAATTGCCTCATATAATTTGAAAAATAATTTTATAATGATAATATAACTAAATAAGTTAATTAAAATTTTATAATTTTTTGTATTTAATTAATATATTTTATATAATAATTATAAATCGAAGAGTAAATAAAGATATTGTGATTATTAATAATAGTGTAAATATTATTATTACGCCGAAGGCGTTCTCTAGGGGGAGGTTCTCCTCGACATTTCGTTGCTTGTCCGCACCCTATAAACAAGTGCCACATGCATATATTTATAACTTATCAGCAAATGCCAGGTGTGTTTGATCTTATCGCCTCCACCGTCCTGCTGCACCACCGCCTTATCATCCTCTTGGATCTACAAGCCTATAAGGAGTATGGCCCCTTGCATTTTGAGTTGTTTTATGATTTTCTCGGTTACTGTTTGTGAAGGTTTGAAAAAGAAGGGGTGATCTTTTCCCTGAAGGAGAATGGAGGTTCAAGTCCCAGGGCCATCGCTAAATACATGGAACAGGCTAAATATATGGAGGAGAAGCACAAGGTGGTTCTGCCCCCTAACTACAAGAAGATGCTCCCCATTCAGATCAATAAACTTGTTTTCGTCGGCAAGCTTACTAAGGTGAAGGCTTCTTTCAAGCTGATGAAGGGAGTCAAGAAGGTCCCTGCAAAGAAGCATGTCAAGAAGACTGTGAAGCCTACAGAAATTTGAAAAATTGTAGACCAACCACTAGTTGAGCGAGTTGTTTCCACCCAACGGACACCACCCCCTAGCCGAGCTATCATACCACCAGGGCGAAGTAGTGATTGTTAAATCTAAAATTTGGACTCTAATAAACAATCCTATGGCACCTACATACTTTCCCCACACAACACAATAAGTATTTCCTTCTCTATTATTCAGTACCTCGAAAATTACTCACTCTCGTGCTATTCAATGTGTGCATAGAAGGTCCAGACTATGTCTCAAGTTTCAAGAGAGTTTTCCATGATTTCTTGGCTTCTTCTCAAGGCTATAAGCTTCCTTTCATGGTTGGTTGGTCTACAATGGGTTTGTCTCTCTTCCTACAATGTCTAACCTCTACAAACTCCTCTCCATCACTTTTTCTAATAGCCTTTGCACACCCATTCGATTTTTTCCTCATGTATTTTGGATAGAGAGTTCAAACTCAATTTCTCCTCCTAGTTTCAAGAATGTAGGGGAGACAATTTGCTAAAATTTAGGAGTTGTGTCTTAGATTGAGAAGTTGGTTTCCTCCACTCCTCTTAACTCAGTTTTGTTTTGAATTTCAAATTTGAAAATGGGCGAGGGTTCAAGATAGCATAAGGTAGGTGATTTAGGCATAAACCCCCTCAGACCCCCTCACCTTTCCCCTCTTGTGGTATCATAGCCCCTATAGGTGCTCAAACTCAACTGATTTTGATCTTCATCCTCATTAAGTGAAATACAAAAAGATGTACAATATTCACAATACCTTGGTTTATTTGACCAATGGAGTTAGTGTAGTTGAGTTATAAAGAAATCATGCAAAGTATTCAAGCAGTTGATTTCAAATAATTTGAAGTGTAGAAATTTGGGATATTACAACATATGACACCCAGGGGTACTTTCAGGGAGAGAAAGCTTCCGCAGAGGTTTTCAAGTTATGTGGCACTTGTGAGTAACATCATTGATTTAGAGACTTACATTTTTCAGGAAGCAGTTAGTCAGCAAGTTTGGAAGGATGCCATGATGGAGGAGTATCAGTCCATCATGAAGAATGATGTGTGGGACATAGTTCTAAGACCATAAGAAAATTATGTGGCGACTTCTAAGTGGATCTATAAGATCAACAATACTGCAAATGGTAGCATCGATAAGTATAAGGCAAGGTTTGTGGCAAAAGGGTTCTCCCAAAAAGAGGGAGTGGACTACGCGGAAACTTTTTCTCCTGTCGTCAGGTATACTTCTATCAGAGTTGTTATTTCTCTTGCTTCGGTCATGGGATGGAGGATACATTAGTTGGATGTGAAGACAACATTCCTCAATGGTGTGATTGCGGAGGAGGTGTACATAGAGAAACCTCATGGATTTGAGGTGCACGGGAGGGAGTCTCATGTTTGCAGGTTGAAGAAATCCTTGTACGAAATCAAGCAGGAACCTAGGGAATGGTACTCGAGGATCGACGAGTATTTGCAAAGCATGGTATTCACCAAGAGTGAAGTAGATCCCAACCTATATCTCTTACAAGTTGGTAAGGATCCTCTTATATTGGTGTTGTATGTTGATGACCAGTTCCT
The DNA here is from genome assembly GCA_032191745.1 of Picea mariana. Taxonomy (NCBI): domain Eukaryota; kingdom Viridiplantae; phylum Streptophyta; class Pinopsida; order Pinales; family Pinaceae; genus Picea; species Picea mariana. The sequence continues at coordinate 259,010 of JASDQU010736706.1, read as the reverse complement.
CATGGGAGTTGAGGAGCTCATTGCCAGGTGCATGAAAGATCTAGCCTCAGAGTTTGTAATGAAGGACATTGGTTTTATGCATTACTTCCTAGGATTAGAGGTGTGGAAACAGCTAGGCGAAATCTTCCTCGAACATGGGAAGTACATATTTAAGATACTGAGGAGGTTTGAAATGATGGATTGTAAGTCCATGACTACACCTGTGACCACCAATCTGAAAAAGATGGGGGCTTTGGATTCAGATATGGTGGATCCCATGATGTACAGGAAGTTGGTTGGTTTGTTGATGTATCTGGTCAATACCAGGTCTTATATTTGCTTTGTTTTCAACACCTTGAGTTGATTTATGGTTAAGTCGAGACAGGGGCACTATGTAGCAACGAAGAATGTGCTCGAGTACCTTCGAGGTACAATTGGATTTGGTCTGAGATATGTCGAGGATGATGGAGTGAGGTTGCATGGGTATTCATAATCATATTGGGCAGGCAGTGCGGTTGATAGGAAATGCACTTCTGGTGGTTGTTTCAACTTGGGATCAACAATGGTTTCTTGGTTCAGCATGAAACAGACTTCTGTGGCACTCGGTTCAGCAGAGGAAGAGTATATGGTAGCTAGTTTGGCGAGTTGTGAGGCAGAGATATATGGTTCTAAAACAGATTGGGTTCATGTGCAG
>JASDQU010736706.1:238912-249646 GCA_032191745.1 Picea mariana | reverse complement strand
AGAAATCCACTTTTCTCCATTTTGGAGTTCAGCAGAATACACTTGATAGTCTAAAAGAATTTTTCCATTATAATTTTAATGAACTTTCGGATGGTTTTAGGTATCTAGGTTACTTCCTGAAACTAGAAAACTATAAGGCGGAGGATTGGCAATGGCTCATTGCTAAATTTCAGAAGAGAATAAACCACTGGTGCAATCGATGTATTTCTATTGGAGGTCGCTATGTATTAATTAAGGCAGTTCTAGAGAGCTAGCCAGTCTACTGGATGGTGATGGATCATATTTTGTCTTCAGTGCTTAATCATATCTGCCAAGTGGTTTTCTCTTTCCTTTGGTTTGGAAGCAAACAGAAGAAGAGGTATCACTTGTGTAGCTGGGAGACCATAGCAAGACCAAAAATTTTCGGGGGTTGGGGTTTGAGAAATATCTACAGTTTCTATAGAGCCTTGACGACTAATACTCTGTGGAGGGCTCTGATGAAAAAGGGCTTATGGCATTGTGTCATAAAAGATAAACATATTCCTTTCGGGTCAGTAGCGAGATGGTTGAGAATGGATACAATTTTGGGGGGTGCAGGAATCACATACATGGAAAAATTTACTCAAATCCTCGCATATCCTTTTACATTGGATTGCATGGAGTCCGGGTTCGGGACAGTCCATTATTATTTGAAAAGATCGTATTCTGGGTATGGGGAATGTTGCGATAATGTTTGAAGAACTTATATTAAATCTAAATCAGAGAAGGGTGCATTATTTGTATCAAGCGAGCAGTGAGCTTCGTCTTGGCACGATATGCTCAAATTGGTTAACAAGTGAGGATATGGGATTGGTGGGAGATTTAGTGCTAGAATGGGATATGTTCAGACGTGCTTTAATCGATAATGGAGTACAGTTGCTTGACAGACCAGATGTGCTAAAATGGATGGGTGGTGACTATTTTGGCCAGATTTCAGTTAAAAATGTATATGAGGCCATAGAGGCAAAGCAATGGAAAAATTCTATTGGAGGATGGAGGAAGTTTCTATGATTATGGGAATGCCCACTCAAAATCAAACTCTTTGTATGGTTGGTCACATAAAATAAAATTCTCACTTGGGAGAGTTTACAACTTAGAGGACACATTGGGCTAGGACTCTGCTACCTCTGTAAGAATAATAGGGAGGTTGTAAATCATTTGTTTGTAGATTTTCCATTCACTATTTCTATTTGGGATAGGATTAAAGCAGGCAAATCTCTTATATCTGGGTGGAATGGTACAATTGTAGCAGAATGCTTTAAAAATTGGAATGCCCAAAATCAATCATATCCTTCTTTGTCGGCTTATATATGCTCGTTTATATGGTTAGAAAGAAACTTCAACATTTTTTAGGTTGGAAATACTTACATTCAAAAGGTGGTCTATAAAACATTAGGCGCAATGGGTGATTCCAAGAAAAAGTTAAAGGAACAAATCATGAGAGCTCATGCATGTGTAACAACTGGTCAAGGTATTATAGGGTGGTTTGATGGATTTGCGCAACAAAATGGAAAAAATAGTGGGCCAAGGGGGATGATAAAGGCCAGCGAACACTCAATATATAAATGGACATTAAACTGTGGACATGGCACAAATACTAGAGCTGAGCTTCTGGGGGTATGGGCATTACTTACATTGGCTTCTCAACTCTCATTCCCAGACATTCTCATCCATGGAGATTCCAAAATAGTCATAGATTGGTTGCAAGGTAAAGGTACATTGCAGGTGGTCACACTAAACTATTGGAAGAACAGGATTTCTGATCTTATCAAGCTCTTCAGGAAATATCTCTTTCGTGCATGTTTATAGAGAAGCTAATCAAGAGGTAGACATTCTATGCAACCATTCTCTCCAAAATCAATCGGGGATTATTGCATACCATCTATGTGAAGAGGGCCATGAAGGTCTTGCTATGTTATTAAATTTATATTATAAGACTCTGGAGAGAAACAATGATCTTTTGTGAAGTTTTTGGGGCGCCCTATTGTGTAGTTTTATGTCGGGAAATATGTATTTCCTTGTTTTCAGGTCTTTGTATTTTGTTATGGAGTTTTTAGCTGGGGAAATATTGCCCAATAACTGCTATTGGGAGATGTAATTGTCCAAGGATCCAACAGGCATATGTTGATGTAAAAGTCTGATATGATCAGTTTATATTTACAATATAAATATAAAGGGAAATTTTCTGTGGAAAAAAAAAGTATGCATGTATTTAACATGTCAATTTGGAAGGAAAAAACATAGATAATCATAAATAAAATGGGCCGAGTCGACCATTTCCATCATCCCCATGTAAGAATCAAAGTTTGAGGCCGGGAGAGACTTCATATCCGATTGACCAGACATGATTGCACGCCAAGGTCGATGCGCCACTCTATCCTCGACGACATGGCAGTGAGGTTGTCCAACAAATCGTTCGTCGTCTCATGCATCTTCATAATCATGCACTTCGTCATGGCGGAGGACGTCTTCCACGTCTCTGTTGTGAAAAGCGCGGAGGACGGAGGTAGCTGCGAGACGAGATACATCTTGACGCTCATCTCCAAGTGGTTTGTGAAAGAGAGAGAACAGTCGATGGTGTCGATGTTCATGCAGAATGACGAGAGAACAGTGGAATCGTGTCACTGTTCATAGACTTTGCCCCGAGGACCGACATTCTCCAGAGCAGGAGTAGGAGAGGAGGTTGTAGGTATGGGTGACGTGGGGATTTAAGCTCTGCGAGGGGGAAATCACAGTGTTTTTCGGGGATAAGAGAGGGTGGTGATATGGTAAAGTAGTTTTTAGGAGTAATAGGGAAAAATAATTCCTCTCATATGTTGATCCGGATTTAGGAGTGGAACAAACTGATTAATAGACTGAATACAAACAGAGATATGAAGAATAACACAAATATCCAGTGAACAATATCTTCTATTAAATAATGAAATAGGTTGAAACTGTAAAACTGCAGAACTGAAAACACTTGCTCGAATGGTGGTAGCTATCTTTGAGAAGAGATGTGGCTGCTATGTGCATTTGTCTGAGCAGAATCGATTACAATGAGGCTCCAGAGGCCTTTTTGATATTACTCATAAATGCCAAAACCCTAGACATTCAAAAACCTAACCCTAGAAGGTGAAACCCCAAAAGTCATGTGGGCTCTATGGGTAAGTTGGTGTAATTTGGTACTTCAACTTCCAAGGGTCGTAACTTTTGCATACGGCCTTCATTTTAGGCGCGTGGTATCTCGTTGGAAAGGTCTTTCAAAGAAGTACACATTTAGCCTTCAAACTCTGACTTCGACTATAATTTTAATGTGGCGAGGCAAAAAAACAACGTTTAGGGCCCAAAATGGCCCTAGAAGTACAACAAGATGTGTTGACATGAAAACATACAAAATAAGCCAGTTGGATTAGGCAAGATGCCACCCATATCCACCTGGAGGATGTGTGGGGCTTCAGATAGCCCCAAAAGTGTAGAACCTACAATTACAAAGCAGTACATAAGAACGTGATGAACAAAAAATGTACACGAGGAGCCAATTGGAATAGGTGGGTGGCTACCAATATCCACCTGGATCAATCCTCCTCCCTTAGGAAGCAATGGTCTCCATTGTGTCGAGTTCCCCCATCACATGAGGAAACTTTTGCTGGATTTGGCCTTGGGTGAGCCACTTTCCTTGGTGTAGGATTTTCCCTGCCTTGACAACCCGATAAAGTTGGATACGTTGTTGGCGAGTGCCCTTGACCTGTGTGTCCACTATCTGATCAGTGGATGCTTGTTCCATGGAGTCAGGGTTGAGATTTGTTGGTGTCAGTTGTTATGCGATCTCGGAGGTGTCCAATAATGGGGGAAAATATGGCCGAAGGAGGTCCACATTGAATACTGGATGCAGACCAAGGAAGGGTGGAGTGTTGAGCTCAAAATAATTGCTACCCACAGCCTTGGTGATAGTGTAAGGCCCATAATGAAGTGGGTGAAGCTTCTGATGGGGCCTGGTGAGACACTCCTTCTGCAAATGTAACGAGATTTTGTCGCCAACATGAAACTGGTGTGGTACCCTGTGTTGATCATGGCGTTTCTTGTACTTAGCATTGGATTTCTGCAAAATCTCCTGGACCTGTTGGCGGATGTGCTGAATCCTCTCAATAAATCTTGTGGCTTTGTCAATCATAGACTAATCAGGAGAAGAGTCTGTATGTGTGTTGGAAATAGGAAGTGCAACATCAATGGGTCCCAAGGGTTGGAATTTCAGACCCACCTGAAATGGGCTATGGTTGGTGGAACTATGGAGAGCCCTGTTGTAACTATGTTGAACATATGGGAGACTCTCGTCCCATGTACGTGGATGCTTAGAATTGTACATGTGCAGGATGTGCACAATCATCTGATTGACAACCTCTGTTTGTCCATCATTTTGGGGGTGGAAAGCAGTGGATTTTGTGAGCTTGGTGTCCAACTGAGACCCGAGACTCGACCAAAAGGTGTTGAGGAACCTGTTGTCTCGGTCAGAGATGATGGTCTATGGTATCCCAAAGTGGACCCACACTCATTCGAAGAAGAGATTAGCAGTATCTTCCATTGTGACATTCTTCTTATAGGCTATGAGGATGGCCATCTTCAAAAACCGATTAATGACCACAAACACACATTCATTTCCTTTCTTGGTGGATGGCAAGCCAAACATGTAATCCATTGAGATGGATTCCCAAGGCTTCTCAGGAATAGGAAGAGGGGTGTATAATCCTTGCTTCTTGATGGTTGGCTTGGCAATGGAACATGTAGTGCAAGATCTAATATATTTGTTGACGTCTTGTCGAAGTTTTGGCCAATAAAAATGTTTCTGAAGAACGACCACAATTTTCTCCACACCAAAATGTCCTACCACCCGACTATAGTGGNGGAACATAGAGATGGCCCAAGTGGCATAAGAGTCCATATTGAATGTGAAAATCAGTGACAGTTGCGCATGTACCCAAGAGCTGATAGGTGGTGGTGAATTATGGATCTTGCTAATAAAGTTGGGGCCACTCAGATGCTTCATGTGCACAGGAATGGAGCACAGTGGTGAGTGCAGCCACAGGAGGTTGACTGAGGCAATCAACGACATGATTGGAGATAATTGTCTTCTACTTTATGTTGAAATAGAACTGCTACAAGTAGGTGGACCACTTGTGATGGTGGTCATTCTGCAATTTCCCTTGTGTCTATATGAACTACAAAGGCTTGTGATCAGTGTGTATGATCGTCTCTTTCCCCAAAATGTAATGTTTCCATTGACAACAAGCCCGTACAATGGAATACATTTCCTTGTCATAGGTGGGGTATTTCCGGACAGTATTGGAGAGTGTCTCACTATGGTATGCCACTGGATGCCCGTGCTAAGTGAGAATTGTGCCCACAACATAGTCAGATGCATCAGTCTCAATCTCGAATGGTTGATGCAGATCGGGCAAAGATAGTATTGGAGTTGAGCACAAGCGATGCTTCAGATCATCGAATGCTCGTTGTTGCTCCTTCCCCCAAACGAAATTGGCCCTACCACCACCCTTGGTCACTTGGTTGAGGGCCCATGCAATATGGGAGAATACCAACACGAACTGTTGGTAGAATTTGGCTAGTCCCAAAAATCTCCGAAGCTCGGTCAGTGTGGTCGGGGCTATTCAGTCACAGATGACTTGGATCTTAGCTGGATCAGCATGTACCCCATGCTCATCAACAATGTAGTCCAAGTATTGGACCCTGTTCATCCCAAAAGAGCATTTTTCCAAGTTGGCATAAAGCTTGTGTTGCCGCATAGTGCTCAAAACTTGTTGAATATGCTGCATGTGCTCCTCCCACGTTTTGCTGAAGATGAGGATGTCATCCAAATATACTAACACAAAGGAATTGGTGAAGGGTCTCAATACATCATCCATCAACCTCATGAAAGTGGTTGGTGCATATGTTAAGCCAAAGGCCATGACTAGCCATTCGTAGAGACCTTCTTTAGACTTGAAGGTTGTCTTCCATACATTAGTTGGTTCGATGGGAACCTAGTGGTAGCCAGACTTCAGGTCAATCTTGTTGAAGAAATTTTCCCCCTTGAGTTGGTCAAGAAGGTCATCAATCCTAGGAATGGGGTAGCGGTTCCTGATTGTGATTTTGTTTAAGGCTCTGTAATCAATGCAAAGTCACCAAGTCTCGTCCTTCTTCTGCACCAGTACAATTGGGCTTCCGCAAGGGGAGGAGTTGGGTCTGATGTGCCCCTTTTGAAGAAGCTCTCGGATCTAACGCCCAATTTAGGCATTCTCCATCAACGAGCACCGATATACTGGTACATTAGGTAGAGGTGCAGCAGGAGTCAGATCAATTGGATGGTTGACTTGGTAGTGTATCAGTACCCCTATAGGAGATGAGAAGATGTCTTTGTATTCTTCCATGATCCTGTCCACTTACTTCTACTGCAAAGAGAGGCGTTGTGTAGAGGCCACGGATGTGGCGGCGACCTTTTACTTACTGTGAGCACGGATCACAAAGAAGACGAACTTCTCGGTCTGTGAAATGACCTTACTGCATTGCTTAGCAGAGATTAAAGAAATAGCAGTAGGCGGCGCTACCTCTGGGATCTTGTACAATTGTCTACCCAAAGTAATAATAACACTGCAGGATCTAGACTCATACACAACATGACGCTTCCAAAAATATGGTTGTCCTAAAAGAACATCACAAACTTCAAGGGGAAAAATATCACATAGTACCTCATCTTTAAAAGGCTTGATGTTGTAGGGCATATGACACTATTGGTTGACACGGAGATCTCTTCCTTGAAGAAGTCAGCCAATGGTGTAGGGTATGGAAAATATGGGTGAAATCTGGTACTGTCTGGTATGACCTCTGCTAAAATCAGGTTCTTCTAACTACCGCTATCGACAATAAAATGAAGTGGATCCCCCTTAACCCACATTTGTGAGTCAAAGAGGCGTTCCCCTTCCTATGGTTCTTCTAGTTTGGCTGGCTGGAATTTGGTGGTAGCAACAGTGGCACTGGGTTTAGCATCAATAATCCGCTTCCCTCCTTTAGGATTTGACTCGGAATCAAAATCGGCCTCTGACTCGGAAGCCTTTAGCTCGACCATGAAGGACTTCTTGGAGCGCATTCTTCGGTGTTGTGCCAAGGACTTTTATGGTACTCACACCATTTTCCCATGTCCTTCTTCATCTTCTCATTGCCCTTCTTATGTTGCGGATTGGACTGGTTTTTCTGAGGGCGACCATCTCGACTTGGTCCCTTGTTGTGTGGGTTGGGGATGCCTTATCCCTACTTCAGTTGTGAGGGGTTTGCAGATCCAAACTCTCGCCTTTTCTGCTTAAATTTATGCTCAATCTTGACAGCGTATCTATAATCCATGCCCAATGAGGTGATGTCCAGGAACTCCATTTTTGTTTGAATGTATCTATGCAAACAACCACGATATTTGAGCACCATATGGGGCTCAGAGTCTTTCATACCCACTTTGGTGCGTAGGGTATGGAAAATATTGGTGAAATCTAGTACTGTCTGGTCCCTTTCTTGATGTAGGGTGGTCCATCTGGTGTACTGGTCCTCGTAGCTTCCAACAGGGTAGTATTGTTCTTTAATGGCATCCCAGAAGGAATCCCATGTAGGGGCCACCAAAAACATTGTATATTCCTCCACGACCCTTTGCTCAGAGTAAGTATCCCACCAGTCTTTAACATGGGCAATGGCCTTGAGGAGTGCAAAAGTGATCTTTTCCCTATCGAAAAAATTGTGGACCGAAAAATATCCTTCAAGAAGATTCAACTATTTATCTACAACATCCGCATCTATCAGTCCTTCAAATAATGGAATATCAAAATTTACCTATACCTTGAAGGGGGTTGCATGGCCGCTTGATGAAGATGCTTCTCATGTGGGCAGTCGTCGAAGGATCTGCACAAAGTTGTCTATCATTTCGTTCATTTGTCTCGCGAGGGATTCCTCGAGCAACATTTTAATAGGATCTCTTGCTCCATCATCTTTCTTTTCGTCCCCCATGGGTTGTTGTCGGGCTCGGCGCGACCGATCTTGTAATGGCTCGATTGGTTCGAGTCTCAACTTCTTGTATCAAGATCTTGTCGGGGACATGCACGACGAAAAATAAATGAAGAGCAGACCGCTCTGATACCATTGATCCGAATTTAGGAGCGGAACGAACTGATTAACAAACTGAATACAATAAACACATAGATAATAAGAATAATACAAATATCCAATGAACAATATCTTCTATTAAATAATGAAATAGGCTGAAACTGTAAAATTGCAGAACTAAAAACACTTGCTCGAATGGTGGTAGTTATCTCTGAGAAGAGATGTGGTTGTTACGTGCATTCGTCTGAGCAAAATCGATTACAATGAGGCTCCATAAGCCTTTTTTATATTACTTATAAATTCCAAAACCATAGACATCCAAAAACCTAACCGTAGAAGGTGAAACGCTAAAAGTCATGTGGGCCCTATGGGTAAGTTGGTGTAATTTGGTACCTCAACTTCCAAGCGTCGTAACTTTTGCATACGACCTCTATTTTAGGCGCCTGGTAGCCCATTGGAAAGGTCTTTCAGAGAGCTACACATTTCATTGTCAAACTCTAGCTCCGTCTAAATTTTGACTGTGGCAAGCCAAAAAACAATGTTTAGGGCCCCAAAACGACCATGGAAGTACAACAAGATGTGTTGACATGAAAACATACAAAATAATCCATGTGGATTAGGCGAGAGGCCACCCGTAACCACCTGGAGGATGTGTGGGGCTTCAGACAACCCCAGAAGTGTAGAACCCACAATTACAAAGCAGTACATACGAACGTGTTGAACAAAAAACGGACATGAGGAGCCAGTTGGAATAGGTGGGTGGCCACCAATATCCACTTGGATCATATGTTTGGCGTAATTAATTTTAATTAAGAAATTATTATTATAATTTAATATTAAAAAGGAAACAAGTCGCTTGAGTTTTTTTTAGGAGATATACTATGTTTATAAAATTTTGGAATGTTCAAACTCCACTTTTCATCAGGGACAAATAAAGTAGAAATAATGGGTGCCTCCACCCATTATGATGGACAAATAAAGTTGAAATAATGGGTGGAGTGTCCACTTGACATTTTTCAAAATTTTATACACAATTTATCTCCAAAAAGTTCAAGCAACATCGTAATTAAATATGAAAACCTACACACTCATAAGTAAATTAATTAATATTGTAAAATATTTAAATATTATATTCTAAATAATTTAATTAATATAATGATAAAGAAAAATATTATGAGAGTTAGTGACAATATTTAAACTTTTTGAAGATAAATTGTGTGAAAATTTTTGAAACGTTTATGGAGAGTACCAAGGAGACTTGGATTTTTGAAAAGCTAAGAATTAAAATCAAGAAAAGAGTTGCTAATCTTACCTCGTTATAATCTTTATCCAACACACTTTTATAACATTTCAACTTTAATTGGATGGTACAATGTATATTTGAAATGTTGAAAGTTTCAAAATCTTTTACACCAAAGTGGAAGAAGGAGAGGGAACTCTCTTTCTTTCATTATTCGACCATTTCCATCATCTCCATGTAAGAGAGAACAACAGAGATACAACCTTGTCAAATTATATTTTTCTAATATAATTTGAAAAATAATTTTATAATGATAATATAAATAACTAAGTTAATTAAAACTTTATAATTTTTTATTTTTTATATAAATTTTAAATAATCTACTTATATAAATTAAATATTTTAATATAAAAATTATGCACATTGTTATTAAATTCTATATCCACCAAAACTTGTACTATTTTTATATAACATTTATTTCAACAACTAAAGTAAATCCAGCACACATTATTTCACACTATGAGATTATAATTTTCAAATTAAATCTTTTGGAGTTTTGTCCCCTCCCACCCCGCCGTGATATCAATGTAGTAGAATAAGTTCTGATGGGTTTGCATTATAATCAAACACCTTTTAGGAGATCTCGTGAATCAATGCAACCATGCAGGTGAGGAAAAAGTTATGTTCAAAATTCAATGCAACCATGCAGGTGAGGAAAAAGTTATGTTCAAAATTCAATGCAGGTGAGGAAAAAGTTATGTTCAAAATTCAAAATTCAATGCACGTGAGCAACAAGTTAGGTTAAAAATTGTGCTCTCTTTCCTTGACAAAATTTATGAAGCATGTATGGATAATGGAACCCACGTGAGTGATAAAGGTATTGCCCCTCACATAAATATACCACATGTGTTACCAAAATATGTTTATAAGTATGTTTTTCTTTTACATCTTCTTTCTAATGTTTGATAGGATAAATACTTTTGGCATAATGAAGGTGTAAGAGAGTTGAGGGATAATGTTAGGCAACTTTAAATGTAGTTGTAGCATTGAACTAACATTGATGTTATGAGGCATGGCATTAAAAAAAAAGGTATATTGGCATGTTCTGAGTATAACTGAAATAACATTGATGTTATGAGGCATCTCATTTGTGAAAAAGAGGTATATTGGTGTGTTCAAAGTGAATATATTTTATACAACTTTGAACGAGGTATGGCATTGTCAAAGAAGAGGTGAATTGATGTGTTCAAAGTGAGTATATTTCACATAACTTTGGAGTATTATAAATAGGATTTAGTTTTGTCAATGTTATATAGGATTATGTAAAAGTTGCAATTACGAAGTCTTTTATGTTAATTTGATTT
>JASDQU010736706.1:212755-227860 GCA_032191745.1 Picea mariana | reverse complement strand
GTTGCAGCCGTCCGTTTGCCTAGCCGGTACCGCTCACCATTTTTCCAGGTGATATCTCAGGATTAGACAGGGGTCCTTTAATAACTGTCTTAACTTTCCTCTCTGTCATTACACTGCATCAATCCCGGAGTCCTGTCTTATCTGCCATGATACGACTCCTGTATTGAGGTGGCAGGTTTTAGAAGGTTGGTGGGGTATACTAAATGGCTTGTGAGGTCAGGCTGACGAGGAGGTTTGGGAGCAGGAGGGACTATTTACCTCGGTGGATGAGCTCTGCAGAACTAAATGTAGTGGGTGTGATATTTATGAACACTTTACTTCACCAGCGGACACCTCACCGAACTTCACCTTACAACAAAACCCTGCACTGAATCCATAGTCGAGTCATTGTGGAGTATGTGCTCAGTTACAGAGTCGGTCTGCAACTGGCTTGGGGAATGAGAAATCAACTAGCTTCACCTTTGGCAGTAGAGGGACAAGGTTCAGGACCACCGGTTGTGGGGTTTAATGTTGAGGAGAAGCGCTCGCAGGTTGGAATACAGAAAGTGCCTACACAGAGGGGCAGTCTTCAGTGTAAGGAAGGTTTTCTTAAGAGAGGTGCTCGATTGTGGAAGCCAAAAAAGATGAAGCGTAGACTGATAATGGGTGTGGATGTGGGGTTAGAGGAGTCCTGTCAACTATCACTCTGTGCACTGGTAGGAGGTTCGCTTATAAATCATGGTGCAAAATGCCCCTCAAAGAGTGGATGCAGAGAACGTGGGTTCTACTAATAGGATATGCGCCAGAGTTACTAACCCTCCCGCGCAGATGGTTTGGTTTGGTGTTTAATAACCCTGAGGACTCGATGTTTATCATGGGTAGATTTTGGGATTTTGAGGGGGGAAGTTTAATGCTGAAGAGATGGCGCATTCATTTCGACCCATCTACGAAATATTTCATCTACCACCATGTATGGGTATTACTACCTAGCCTTCCTCTCCAACTGCGGAATGCAAAAGCATTGGAGGCTATTGGAAATATGTTGGGGCGTTTCATCGGGGTTGATGAAGTTGTTTTGCACTCTCGGGATAAGAGAATGGCTCAGGTTTTGGTTGAGCTGGATATCCACGCGGTCCTGTTGGAGACGCTTGAAATAGATTGGCGGGGCCATTTAACAGTCCAGAGACTGGACTATCTGGGTATTCATTTTCGATGTTCACTTTACAGACGGACTGGTCCCCTGCAAAAGGACTACCAGAAAGTGGTCGAGGTATCGGACTCGGAGGACTCCATGGAAGAATTATCAAAAGATTTGTATATGAGTGAAGCGGACTTGCAAGGGATGGGTGAACTTGCGGATGGGAGCGCTAGAGATAGCCCCGATACCACAGCCGACACCTTCGTAGGTAAGCTAAAGACACATTTCCCTGCTCTATATTTTTCATTATCTTTGGGGGAACGAGATCTTTTGGATAGTACTTTTCCGCCGGACTTGGCTACCACACCTAAACTTGACCCGAGAACTTTTGTTTTAAATGATCCTGTTGGATCAGACCCTGAAGTTACTAGGCTTGTCCCTTTCCCTGTGTCGGATAATACTAAAGTGACATTATTTGTTGCACATTCGCCCAAGACTTTTGTGGAAAGGCCCAACTCGATATCACAAACTTTTAATCATGTAGTAGGTCAACACGCGCTGGATAATGTGATTAATTCACTGGTTCCATCATTTAGGGAGGCTACTAGCCCCATACCCATCTCGACTTTCCTGGGAAGGGAAGTCATCGATCGAGAGGAGGATAGTGGAGCTGTAGGGGCAATTATAAGTATAGGGAAGGCTTTGTGAAGGACTTAGCCTCGGTGTGGGCACTGGGGCTAGAGATATCTCCTATTAAAACAAGGAGTGCCCACAAGAAGCTGGGGACTAATCGACTAATCTTTCATTTTCTGCACAACATTTATCGTCTTTCCATGAACATGGGCGCTTGGAGGCATGAATGCCCTAGCAAGGGCCAAGTCATGATCCTCCTCTCACTAAATATTAGAGAGGGGTAGGAGGACCCCTAAAATTGGCCTCTATGTGAAGACTTATTTCCAAATGTAGTCTGGCTATTATTTTTCTTCAAGAGACCTTCATAGCTGAGGATAAGGCTAGACATTTCACGAATGCATTACGTCCCAAGTGGATTATTTGTGCTATCAATTCAGTAGGGAAGTTTGGTCGACTGCTGGTGTCTTGGGATCCAAAAGTTTTCGATTTAAAGCCATTCCTAAGCTGTGGTGGCATTTTATTGACAGGTTATCGTTTATATGATAAAAGAAGAATTACTTTTTTAAATGTATATGGCTCGTGCATTGAGCGCAAACAATTCTGGGAAAAGGTGGATGCAAAGAGCCTGTTAGCTCTCGGTGATCTAATCATGGCAATGGATTTGAACTTTACAACCAATACAAAAGAGGTGGGGTGCTTCGACATTACCAGATCCTTTGGTGGTTTTTTCAAAGAAATTTTCATTAAAAATCAACTTATTGAGATTCAGCGTATGGAGGTGGTACCGACGTGACGAAATGGCAGAAATGGAGTGAACAAAATTCAAAAAAGATTAGACAAAGTATATGCCTTAGAGGATTTCCTACATTCGTCAGCTAGATATAGGACGTTGGTGGAATATCCTTTTATATCCGATCACGCTCCAGTATTGCTCCAACTGGACACGAGCTTCTTGTCAGTTGCTCATCCGTTCAAATTCAATCCAGCATGGTTATGTGAAGAGTCATTTGTAGCTCTGGTTCGGGAGGTGTGGATCTCACAACAGGCACAAGCGGAAGAGGGAGTCGAGAGGAGACTTGTAGGGAAGCTGAGAATGCTAAAGGCCCGAGTAAAGGCTTGGACAAATGAAAGAAAATTTCAGGAACAAGCATTGGAAAATATATGGGAAATAAAGGATAAAAAATTACTACTGGCAGATGAGGAACGGTGGCGACAAAAAAGTAGGGCTATATGGATACAATGTGGTGACAAAAATACTAAATTTTTCCATCGTTTTGCTAGCCACATGAGAAATAAAAAACATATATGGGAAATAAAGGATGAATCTGGACAAGTACACTATGGACAGGAAGCTATAAAGGAAGAAGCTCAGAGATACTTCAGCTCATTCTATCAAGACAATGGGCAAAACTCCATTGAAGAGCAGATAGCGACGGTAAGAATTGTATGTGAGGTCGAAGTACAAATTCTTGAGAATCCTTGCACCAGCGAGGAAGTCTTAGAGGTCTTAAAAGGTTTCACTAAGGACAAAAGTCCAGGACCTAACAGGTGGACTGTTGAGTTCTTTTTATACTTTTATGAGTTGGTTGGGAAAGATTTGCTTGAGGCAATTGAGGAAACCAGGAATAGTGGAGATGTCATCAAATCCTTGAATTCGACCTTTATTGCTCTTATACCAAAAGTCAATTTCCCTACATCCTTTGGTGATTTCCGCCCAATTGCTTTGTGTAACCTTTGCTACAAGATCATAGAAAAAATCATAACAAGAAGGATCAAAGCAATTTTGTCTCACTCACTGTCTGAGGAACATCTGGGCTTCTTAAAAGGGAGGCAGATTTTAGATGCTATAGGAACAACACAAGAATGTCTACACAGTATAAAAGCAAAGAAACTTCAAGCCATCATTCTAAAGCTTGACCTAACAAAGGCTTACGATTGTATTAGCTGGGACTTTCTTCACTTAACTCTTCTCCAGTTCGGATTTGGTTTGCCTACGACAAAGTGGATCATGGGTTGCGTCTCAACAACAACTTTCGCCATATTGATTAATGGAGAACCGACTATATTCTTCCAGAGAAGAAGAGGTCTAAGACAGGGGTGCCCTCTGTCGCCCCTGTTATTTATTCTTGTGATGGAAGGGTTGAGCCTGTCACTACAAAGAGGTCAAGCTGAAGGAAAATTGGCAGGGATAAAGGTTTCAAGATTAATAAGGATTTTACATCTCCTTTTCGAAGATGATATTCTCATTATGGAAAAAGCATCTCTAAATGAATAGCAAGAGATTAGTAGGATTCTAACAGTTTTTTGTGGAGCTACATGGTTGTTGATCAATGTTCAGAAATCCACTTTTCTCCATTTTGGAGTTCAGCGTAATACACTTGATAGTCTAAAAGAATTTTTCCATTATAATTTTAATGAACATTCAGATGGTTTCAGGTATCTAGGTTACTTCCTGAAACTAGACAACTATAAGGCGGAGGATTGGCAATGGCTCATTGCTAAATTCGAGAAGAGAATAAACCATTGGTGCAATCGATGGCTTTCTATTGGATGTTGCTATGTACTAATTAAGACAGTTCTAGAGAGCTAGCCAGTCTACTGGATGGCGATGGCTCATATTCCGTCTACAGTGCTTAATCAGATCTGCCAAGTGGTTTTCTCTTTCCTTTCGTCTGGAATCAAATAGAAGAAGAGCTATCACTTGTGTAGTTGGGAGACCATAACAAGACCAAAAATTTGTGGGGGTTGGGGTCTGAGAAATATCTATAGTTTCTATAGAGCCTTGACGACTAATACTCTGTGGAGGATTCTGATTAAAAAGGGCTTATGGCATCGTGTCATAAAAGATAAATATCTTCCTTTCGGGTCAGTGGTGAGATGGTTGAAAATGGCTACAATTGTGGGGGTGCAGGGATCAAAGACATGGAAAAATCTACTCAAATCCTTGCATATCCTTTTACATTGGATTGCATGGAGTCTGTGTTCGGGATAGTCCATTATTGTTAGAAAAGATTGTATTTTGGGTATGGGGAATGTCATGATACTGTCTGAAGAACTGATATTAAATATCAATCAGAGAAGGGTGCATTATTTGTATCAGGCGAGCAGTGAGCTTCGTCCCAGCACGATATGCTCAAATTGGTTAACAAGTGAGGATATGGGACTGGTGGGAGATTTAGCGCTAGAATGGGAGATGTTCAGACGTGCTTTAATCGATAATGGAGTACAGTTGCTTGACAAACCGAATGTGCTAAAATGGACCGGTGGCGACTATTTTGGCTAGATTTCAGTTAAAAATGTATATGAGGCCATAGAGGCAAAGCAGTGGAAAAATTCTATTGGAGGACGGAGGAAGTTTCCATGGTTATGGGAATGCCCAGTCAAAATCAAGCTCTTTGTATAGCTCGTCGCAGAAAATAAAATTCTCACTTGGGAGAATTTACAACTTAGAGGACACATTGGACTAGGACTTTGCTACCTCTGTAAGAACAATAGGGAGACTGTAAATCATTTGTTTGTAGATTGTCCATTCACTATTTCTGTATCGGATAGGATCAAAGTAGCCAAATCTCTTATATCTGGGTGGAATGGTACAACTGTAGCAGAATTCTTTAAAAATTGGAATGTTGAAAATCGATCATATCCTTTTTTGTTTGCTTATATATGTTGGTTTATATGGTTAGAAAGAAACTTCACCATTTTTTAGGCTGGAAATCCTTCTATTCAGAATGTGGTCTATAAAAATTTAGGCACAGTGGGTGATTCCAAGAAAAAGTTAAAGGAACAAATCCCGAGAGCTCGTTCATGTGTAACAATTGGTCAAGGTATTATACGCTGGTTTGATGGGTCTGCACAACAAAATGGAAAAAATAGTGGGGCAGGCGGGGTGATAAAGGCCAACGAACACTCGATATATAAATGGACATTAAACTGTGGACATGGCACAAATACTAGAGCTGAGCTTCTGGGGGTATGGGCATTACTTACATTGGCTTATCGGCTCTCATTCCCAGACATTCTCATCCATGGAGATTCTAAAATAGTCATAGATTGGTTGCAGGGTAAAGGTACATTGCAGGTGGTCATACTAGACTGTTGGAAGGACAGGATTGTTGATCTTATCAAGCTCTTCAGGAATATCTCTTTCGCGCATGTTTATAGAGAAGCTAATCAAGAGGCGGACAGTCTATCCAAACATGGTCTCCAAAAGCAACTGGGGATTATTGCATACCATCTATGTGAAGAGGGCCATGAAGGTCCTACTATGTTCTTAAATTTATATTAGAAGTCTCTGGAGAGAAACAATGATCTTTTGTGAAGTTTTTGGGGTGCCCTATTGTGTAGTTTTATGTCGGGAAATATGTATTTCCTTTTTTTTCAAGTCTTTGTATTTTGTTATGGAGCTTTTAGTTGGGGAAATATTGCCCACTAACTGCCATTGGGAGATGTAACTATCCAAGGATCCAAAAGGCATATGTTGATGTAAAAGTTTGATATGATCAATTTATATTTACAATATAAATATAAAGCGAAATTTTCTATGGAAAAAAATATGCATGTATTTAACATGTCAATTTGGAAGGAAAAACATAGATAATCATAAATAAAATGGGTCGAGTCGTCCATTTCCATCATCCCCATGTACAAATCAAAGTTTGAGGCAGGGAGAGAGTTCATATCTGATTGACGAGACATGATTGTGCGCCAAGGTCGATGTGCCACTCTATCCTCAACGGCATGGCAGCAAGGTTGTCTAGCGAATCACCCATCGTCTCATGCCTCTTCATAATCATGCGCTTCCTCGTGGCGGAGGACGTCTTCCATGCCTCTTTTGTGAAAAGCATAGAGAACGGAGGTAACTGTGAGACGAGATACAGTCTGGCACTCGTCTCCAAGTAGTTTGTGAAAGAGAGAGAACAGTCGATGGTGTCGATGTTCATACAGAAAGATGAGAGAACCGTGGCATCATGTCATTGTTCGCAGACTATACCCAGAGGACCGACATTCTCGAGAGCACGTGTAGGCGAGGAGGTTGTAGGTATGGGGTGACAAGGGGATTTAAGCTCTACGAGGGGGAAATCATGGTGTTTTCGAGGATAAAATTGGTAAAGTTAACCATTGACAGTATGGTGAAAGGTGGGTGGTGATATGGTAAAGCGGTTTTTAGGAGTAATAGGGAAAAAAAATTCCTCTCATATGTTTGGCATAATTAATTTTAATTAAGAAATTATGATTATAATTTAATATTAAAAAGTAAACAAGTTGCTTGAGCTTTTTTAGGAGATATACTATGTTTATAAAATTTTGAAATGTTCAAACTCCACTTATCATCAGGAACAAATAAAGCTAAAATAATGGGTGGAGTGTCCACTTGACACTTTTCAAAATTTTATACACAATTTATCTCGAAAAAGTTCAAGCAACATCGTAACTAAATATGAAAACCTACACACTCATAAGTAAATTAAAATTAATTAATATTGTAAAATATTTAAATATTATATTCTAAATAATTTAATTAATATAATGATAAGGAAAAATATTATGAAAGTTAGTGATAATACTGAACTTTTTGAAGATAAATTGTGTGAAAATTTTTGAAAAGTTTATGGAGAGTACCAAGGAGACTTGAATTTTTGAAAAGCTGAGAATTAAAATCAAGAAAAGAGTTGCTAATCTTACCTCCTTATAAATCTTTATCCAACACTCTTTTATAACATTTCAACTTTAATTGGATGGTACAATGTATATTTGAAATGTTGGAAGTTTCAAAATCTTTTACACCAAAATGGAGGAAGGAGAGGGAACTTTCTTTCTTTCATTATTCGACCATTTCCATCATCCTCATGTAAGAGAGAGAACAATCAAGATACAACCTCGTCAAATTATATTTTTTTAATATAATTTGAAAAATAATTTTATAATTGCCTCATATAATTTGAAAAATAATTTTATAATGATAATATAACTAAATAAGTTAATTAAAATTTTATAATTTTTTTATTTAATTAATATATTTTATATAATAATTATAAATCGAAGAGTAAATAAAGATATTGTTATTATTAATAATAGTGTAAATATTATTATTACACCGAAGGCGTTCTCTAGGGGGAGGTTCTCCTCGACATTTCGTCACCTGTCTGCACCCTATAAACAAGTGCCACGTGCATATATTTATAACTTATCAACAAATATCAGGTGTGTTTGATCTTATCGCCTCCACCGTCCTGTTGCACCATCACCTTATCGTCCTCTTGGATCTACAAGCCTAGAAGGAGTATGGCCCCTTGCATTTTGAGTTGTTTTATGATTTTCTCGGTTACTGTTTGTGAAGGTTTGAAAGAGAAGGGGCGATCTTTTCCCTGAACGAGAAGGGAGGTTTAAGTCCCAGGGCCATCACTAAATACATGGAGGAGAAGCACAAGGCGGTTCTGCCCCCTAACTACAAGAAGATGCTCCCCATTCAGATCAAGAAACTTGTTTTCATTGGCAAGCTTACTAAGGTGAAGGCTTCTTTCAAGCTGGCAAAGGGAGTCAAGAAGGTCCCTGCAAAGAAGCATGTCAAGAAGACTGTGAAGCCCACATAAATATGACAAATTGCAGGCCAACCACCAGTTGAGCGAGTTGTTTCCACCCAACCATAGGAAAATCCATAACGAACACCACCCCCTAGTCGAGCTATCATACCACCAGGGCGAAGTAGTGATTGTAAAATCTAAAATTTGGACTCTAATCAACAATCCTATGGCACTTGCATACTTGCCCCACACAACACAATAAGTATTTCCTTCTCTATTATTCAGTATCTCGAAAATTACTCACTCTCGTGCTATTCGATGTGTGCATAGAAGGTCCAAACTATGTCTCAAGTTTCAAGAGAGTTTTCCATGATTTATTGGCTTCTTCTCAAGGCTATAAGCTTCCTTTCATGGTTGGTTGGTATATAATGGGTTTGGTTCTCTTCCTCCAATGTCTAACCTCTACAAACTCTTCTCCATCACTTTTTCTAACAGCCTTTGTACACCCATTCGAATTTTTCCTCATGCATTTTGGATAGAGAGTTCAAACTCAATTTCTCCTCCTAGTTTCAAGAATGTAGGGGAGACAATTTGCTAAAATTTAGGAGTTGTGGCTTAGATTGAGAAGTTGGTTTCCTCCACTCCTCTTAACTCAATTTTGTTTTGAATTTCAAATTTGAAAATGGGTGAGGGTTCAAGATAGCATAAGGTAGGTGATTTAGGCATAAACCCCCCTTGGACCCCCTCACCTTTCCCCTCTTGTGGTATCATAGCCCCTATAGGTGCTCAAACTCAGCTGGTTTTGATCTTCATCCTCATTAAGTGAAATACAAAAAGATGTACAATATTCACAATACCTTGGTTTATTTGACCAATGGAGTTAGTGTGGTTGAGTTATAAAGAAATCATGCAAAGTCTTCAAGTAGTTAATTTCAAATAATTTGAAGTGTAGAAATTTGGGATATTACAACATACGACACCCAGGGGTACTTTCAGGTAGAGCAAGCCTCCGCGGAGGTTTTCAAGTTATGTGGCACTTGTGAGTAACATCATTGATTCAGAGACTTACATTTTTTAGGAAGCAGCTAGTCAACAAGTTTGGAAGGATGCCATGATGGAGGAGTATCAATGCATCATGAAGAATGATGTATGGGACATAGTTCTAAGACGAGAAGAAAAATATGTGGTGAATTCTAAGTGGATCTATTAGATCAAGCATACTGCAAATGGTAGCATCGATAAGTATAAGGCAAGGTTTGTGGCAAAAGGGTTCTCCCAAAAAGAGGGAGTGGACTACAAGGAAACTTTTTCTCCAGTCGTCAGGTATACTTCTATCAGAGTTGTTATTTCTCTTGCTTCGGTCATGGGATGGAGGATAAATTAGATGGATGTGAAGACAACATTCCTCAATGGTGTGATTGTGGAGGAGGTGTACATAGAGCAACCTCATGGATTTGAGGTGCACGGGAGGGAGTCTCATGTTAGCAGGTTGAAGAAATCCTTGTACAAAATCAAGCAGGAACCTAGGGAATGGTACTTGAGGATCGACGACTATTTGCAGAGCATGGTATTCACCAAGAGTGAAGTAGATCCCAACCTATATCTCTTACAGGTTGGTAAGGATCCTCTTATATTGGTGTTGTATGTTGATGACCAGTTCCTCATGGGAGTTGAGGAGCTCATTGCGAGGTGCATGAAGGATTTAGCCTCAGAGTTTGTAATGAAGGACATTGGTTTTATGCATTACTTCCTAGGATTAGAGGTGTGGAAACAGCTGGGCAAAATCTTCCTCGAACATGGGAAGTATACATTTAAGATACCGAGGAGGTTCAAAATGATGGATTGTAAGTCCATGACTACACCTATGCCCACCAATATGAAAAAGATGGGGGCTTCGAATTCAGATATGGTGGATCCCATGATGTACGGGAAGTTGGTTGGTCTGTTGATGTATCTGGTCAATACCAGGTCTTATATTTGCTTTGTTTTCAACACCTTGAGTTGCTTTATGGCTAAGTCAAAATAGGGGCATTGTGTACAACGAAGCATGTGCTCGGGTACCTTCGGGGTACAATTGGATTTGGTCTGAGATATGTCGAGGATGATGGAGTGAGGTTGCATGGGTATTCAAAATCATATTGGGCAGGCAATGTGGTTGATAGGAAATGCACTTCTAGTGGTTGTTTCAGCTTGGGATCAACAGTGGTTTCTTGGTTCAGCATGAAACAGACTTTTGTGGCACTCGGTTCAGTAGAGGAAGAGTATATGGAAGCTAGTTTGGCGAGTTGTGAGGCAAAGATATATGGTTCTAAAACAGATTGGGTTCATGTGCAGTGGTGGAGGAGGGTTATGAAAATCACGCATAAGAAGTATTCAAGGTGTGGTCCACAAGGTGTGGGTTTAGGTGTTCATCACCACCATTGGATCCATGAAGTAGTCCATGGAGTAGCCCAGGAGAATAGTTTTATTGTGAAGAACAAGGCACAACGCACCAACTCAATGGAACAATCAAAATCAAGGGTGGGTTTTAAGATTTTTACACGTACTTGGATTTATCACTTCCAATAGTAAACATTTGTCGCAATATAAGCAATGAAAGAATGTGTGTATCAAGTATCAAACATCGTTATTTAAAAGCATTTTTTGGGAAATGTAAAACTTTAATACATGATAGTTTAAACACATTTGCAAGACAAACTTTGTCAGGCATCCAAATTTTGTTTCATGCCACGTGTCCATACAATGCTACATGTTTTGAATGTTTTGCATGCACATATGCCACTTGATATGATTATGGTTCTGGTTCTTACTAACAGTTCTACAACGAGTATGTGTAGATTCAAGCTTTGAAGCATGCAAGAGAGATAGAGAGAGTATGAGTATCAACTATGAAAATGAATTCGACGACATAAACACTTTCGAGACTATTCTGGAGGCAGATGGGGTGGGGACTATATGGTTCTAAAACATATTGGGTTCATGTGCAGTGGTGGAGGGTTATGAAAATCGCACGTAAGAAGTATTCAGGGTGTGGTCCACAAGGTATGTATTTGGGTGTTCATCACCACCATTGGATCCATGCCCAAGTTACCTAGCAACTAAGGAGTAATGCCCATTCAAGTAGTTACAAATCGATTGATGTATTTTCTTCATCCCCTTCATTTCTCGTTGATATCATTAACAATGAGGGATGGTTTATTCCATCCATTGAATTTTTTACCTTTGCACAAAGTTCGTCAGATGGATGGATTCTTTACACTTGCACTTCTGCTCTGCAACAATACATGATACTTGTTTAGGATTTTGCTTGCTTGTAGGAATGTGCCATGAAGTTTCACAATTGTGATAGATTGATCAAGAGAGTGGAGTGGATGCATGGTAGTTGGTCATAAAAATTCACTACGTTGAAATGAAGCCAGACGTAATCGACCATTTTATCCTGGTTGGCAGGCTATAGCTACATAAGAAGAAACATGGGTGGGGAAGGTGGAGCAGCACCATCATCAGATAGAAAGAAGAATATCACCTGACCATGTGCCGCCTGCAAATTTCTAAGACGAAGATGTGCCAACTATTGTATATTCACCCCCATTTCACATTTGATGATCCTCAAAAGTTTTCTCATGTCCACAAAGTGTTTGGAGCCAACAATGTGAATAAAATGCTTAAGGTAATTCATTCTCCTCCTCTACTTTATCACCTCTATATTACATGTCATTGATGCATGGGATTGTTTGTTTTGGTTGGGTGACATGCGGGACCTTCCTGTCCAACAAAGAGGGGATGTCGTTAACCAACATGTAACTACAGCATGGTATGCGAAACAAATGCAAGAGTCAAAGATACAGTGTATGGATGCATGGGGGGCATTTCTTCTATGCAGCAATAAGTTTCACTATTGCAAGTGCAGTTCCTGTAGGATCTCGTGGATCAACAAGACCTATGGATGTTATCTTTGCTTATGGATTTGCGCTTGACCTAACCGCCGGAGGCACTGTATCATGGTTCATCTGCAGCAGTGGTATATACTGAACATTCCATGGATACAAAACATGAGGAAATCCACTCAAAGGTAGATTTAGCAAATGGGGATCCCACCAAGGAGATTTGGCATATGTTTTCGGTATATGGTATATTCTTTGCACGACTAACTATAATGTTTGATACGTTGTGTCGAGCGTTCAGGGGAGTTTGAGGGGGGATGCAGGGGGGTGATAGTCCCCTGCAATTTTTTTTGCCTCAAGAAACGTTACATTTTTGCCTCGTTTTTTTGTGTCGCCTCGATTTTTGTGTCCATTGTTTGGTGGTTTTTCGGCACATGGTTTTTGTCGATGGTTTTTTATTTCCGGTTAAGGAAATAGGGTTGTTGACTAATCCAAGTCATTGGGTTAGGGTTTTGGATGTCGTTGGATCATATATGTATATTGTATTGTAAACAATGTATCACCATGAATGAATATAGAATATGTTGGTTTTCCCGGGGTTTCTAGGGGAAAAATCTCTATGTGATGTGTGTATTTTCCATTGTATTTTTTCTCTTCTTTTATTGAAAATCTATTTGTAGTAAAATATTGTACAAGGTTAAAATCTACAATTTGTAGTTTCAAAAGCAAGCAACTAGACGACCATGCATTCATAATATAAAATATGAAAACCAAATGCACAAAGTGACAGGCATGATGTACTTTTTTTCTTCTATTGCACATAATTTTTCATGTCTTAAAACTAAAATTTCTCATTTTCACACGAAAAAAAGAACATCTGTTATTTTTAAACATGAGGTCTTTTACTTTTGTCATGTTAGTGAGCATCCTCTTAAATCCCAAGAGTCCTATAAACCCTATCAATAATTGAAGGGATACTTGACTTATGAACCCTATCAAAATTGAAGGGATCCATGATTTCCTTGAGCAACGTTGTGAACACACAACTTGTATGTTTATGTTTTATTAGAAATTTATATGATTGATTTTTTATTTCATCCTTTACCCAAATTCAAGTGATATATGATTTCGTTGAACAACTTTTTGAACACACAACTTACATGTTTTGTTTTTATTGAAAATTTATATGATTGGTTTGTTTATTTCATCTTTTAATAATAAAAAGGTTGAAAATAATTGATATTACTCAACTTTAATATTAAAATAGAGAAAAACACATTAACTATAACACAAATCTATCTAATATTTAATATTAAAATGAAGAAGAGCATATTAACTTTATAATTTGTATCCAAAATTAAATTATTGATTAAGAATATATTTATTATATTTTCAACTTTAATATTAAAATAGAGAAAAACACATTAACTATAACACAACTCTATCTAATATTTAATGTTAAAATGAAGAAGAGCATATTAACTTTATAATTTGTATCCAAAATTAAATTATTGATTAAGAATATATTTATTATATTTTTATGGAATATATGTGTTTTTATATTTTTTAATTATAAATTATATTTAACAACTTATTGTAGTTTTATAATTTTTATATATATGTATGTAGAGTGACATATAGGTTACTCTTCTATTAAAAGTAATCTCTTTTTTTATTTTAAATTAATTGGAAATTTTAGTAATAATTTTATATCAATAAAAAATTTGCTTTTTTGTTTTTGAAAATACAATATTTTTTAAATTGAAAACTAATTAATACACAAATAAACATTGTCACATAATTATTCTTTTAATCTTAAATTTATTGGTTTATTACCTAAATTGATACTCACTAAAATCTATGTGGCTTCATCATTAACACAATAATTGAATGAATTAGAGATTTATTTCAACAACATTGTGGGCACAATTTGTTTGTCTTTTCCTCAATAACCCATAAGACCATTATGGGCATAATTTGTTTGTCTTGTTATTAATAGCCCATAACCATAGGATCAACTAAGTCTTTGCAACCTGAGTATTTTTCTCTTTTTTTTAAGCTGGTATGGAGGGTAAACCCTAGAACCTCATTTAGATGATGATATCTGGGGTAAACTCTAGAACTTTCAGGGCACAAGATCTACCTACAACAAAGTTCAAAGCCATTATAACAATATACTCATTATGAGTTCAACATGTCACTTGTGGAAATTAAACCTAAATAGAAAGGATAACAATAATTCCACCCAACCATCCAAATTAAACTCAATTGTTATCACATCAATATAAAAAATTGTATTTTAAAACTAGTTTTTCACAAAATTTATTAAAATGATGAAACATTTATTCTAAAATCAAATTTTAAATGAATATTTTTTTGTATAAAGACTATATATTATATATCATGTCTATGTCATAACTATTATACGA
This sequence comes from Picea mariana, assembly GCA_032191745.1. Lineage (NCBI taxonomy): Eukaryota > Viridiplantae > Streptophyta > Pinopsida > Pinales > Pinaceae > Picea > Picea mariana. The sequence continues at coordinate 213,276 of JASDQU010736706.1, read as the reverse complement.
AACATTTTTGCTTTTATTTCAAAATTATTATAATAATAAACATTATCCAACCACTCAATTAAAAAATAAAAATCAATATAGTCTCGATGGCAAACACAATATTAAAACTCTATAAAAAATTATATGGAATGCGTAAAAATCCTTTCAATAAGACCGACACACTGACAAATTGATTTTTTTTCCTGTATTGACATTGAAAAAATCGAAATTCGAACCATATCATAAATGACGATGGTTAGTTGTTCTACGAAATAGTTTTTTTTGCCCGAATCCGACGATATAAATTTACACGAATCATTATTTTTGTTGTTCAAAATCCATTTCTAAATGCAGAAATGGATAAAGCATGCTGAAAAACTCCTAAGGCACTCAGATTCTACAAAAATAATCACTTAAATCTACGAATCCAACAATTTCTCGCCAAATTTCGAGCAAATATCCCCCGAAAAAATCTTCATTTCATAGATTCTTTAACCTATGGCTATCGCAAATTCTTCCAAAGAAATATGCCCGGCTAACTT
>JASDQU010736706.1:113953-157005 GCA_032191745.1 Picea mariana | reverse complement strand
TAGAAAATTGTGTCTCATGTGAATGGATAATTTCTCTCTGAACTTTATGTTTCCCCAATTGTAATTTTCTATCATAATTTTAGTGTAAAATTATTCAATGATAATAGCCCTAGGGTTTATTGTTTGAGTCACTTGGAAGTGATTTTCAGATCTGAAATTAGATGTATAAAAATTGCATGGTATCAGAGTTGAGGCTTTGAAGAGTGAGAAGGGTCATCTTCTTGAGACACTAGCAGTTGCGGATTAGTGGTATAACAGATTTGTTGTTGCAGATTTTTTTGTTTTGTTTTGTTCTAGGTAGGTCACAATGGTGAACACCATGGGGACTTGGTTGGTGGATAGTGGAGCTTCTCATCTTATGACATGATAACATGAGTCTCTCACTAGTTTTTCACAAGAGAAATCAATATTGCAGGTGGAGCTTGGTGATAATACCAAGTATGCAGTCAAGGGAGTTGGGGCAGTTGCTCTTCAACTAGAGTTCAAGAAGCCTCTTAAGATGAGTGATGTGTTGACATATATACCAGGACTAAAGAAAAACCTAATATCTATCTCAACCAAGGAGGATAGAGGATATGTTGTGGCATTCGTATATGGACAGGCTCTTGCTTGGCCGAGAGGATCGAGACTTGACTCAGCGGAAGTTATTGGTGCTCGTGATGGTAGTCTTTATAGAATGACTACACAACCAACTCAGACCTTGGTACATGATAGTAATAGTCTATGTGAGCTTTGACACAAAATATTGGGACACTTGCATTACACGACTCTCCCAATATTGAGTAGGATGGTTACAGGTCTTCTAGAGTTTGGAGTAGAGCACTAGGGTGTATGTAGGGGTTGTGCACTTGGAAAGAATGCCAAGGATGATTTTCCAGGCAATGATAGTATATCCAAGGAGATATTGGGTCTAGTACATTCAAATGTATGTGGACCGATGTGAGTTCCATCTTCAATTGGTTACCGATAGTATGTGACCTTCATTGATGATTATTCTAGGAGAACATGGAATATCTTTTTCATGAAGACCAAGGATGAGGTCTTCAATTGATTTAGGGAGTTCAAAGATCTGGTGGAGAATCAAACATAGAAGAAGATCAAGATCTTGAGGTTAGATAATGGGGGCGAATATACCTCCAATGAGTTTAGGGAATCTGCAAGGAGGCAAGGATTAAAAGGGAGATGACAGTGCCTTTCAACATCGTTGCATAGACAAAAAAATTGGACCATAGTTGAGGTTGCTAGGGCGATGTTGCATGAACAGGATCTACCTATGATGCTCTGGGCAGAGGCATGCAACAGGATAATCTATGTTCAGAACATGAGTCCTCATAGGATCTTGGAGGATAAGACTCATGAGAAGGCATTCACATGAGTGAAACCAGAGATAGGGCATATGAGGATCTTTTCTTGTCCAATTTACATCTGTATTCCTAAGGAGAAGAGGATGAAGTTAAAACCCTCTGGGAGGAAGGGCATGTTTGTGGGATACAACGAGACTTCAAAAGCATACTGGATCTACATTCCAAGATAACAACAGATTGAGGTTAGTCGGGATGTCATGTTTGAGGAGGATTTGGCTTTTAGGAAGTCCGAAGAGACCACAACATATGGTGAGGAGCAGGAGGATACAAAGGTTGAGGAGAGTATAGGTCCATCCAGTACAAGGGAAGGGATCAAATTTCAGACCATGAGGAGGAGTCAAAGGAGTTAGTTTATCCAATAGACCCTGCTAGTGACGAGGACACAATGCCTAGATGGATTCGAGATACTTTGAGAGATGTGGAGGGACATATGCAACATACCCATATTAAAAATATAAATAAAATTACATCTTAAACCATATATAGAAACAATTATCACTAATATATGTATAAATATATCCAAATTGTGCCTGTGTATTTTATTTTTCTTAGAGGTAATGAGCAATCAAGGAGATCTGCAACATGCTTCCAAAGCAAGTCCAACCATATAATAAAAGTACAAGTGATTATGTAGAAAGTAAAAATCACTAATCCTAATCATTAACATCAAAAGCTTATGCCACAAGAAATCTAAAATGCAATCATGTCCTGGGTGATTGTGCAAAGCAAGACCTTGAATTGAAAGTGCTAGAATCAGTGCATTAACGTTTGTTCCCATTGGCCCTTTATTTAAAAGATTTGCTTTGTCCACTTGCCAATTTTTGAAGCAATAATGTGGACCAAGGAGCAACGAATCTGAAGTAAAGACACTAAAACAAATTTCTTTTCCACATAATGATGCCCTCTATTTCCTACAGAAAGTGGATAAATCTCACTAGAAGAATTCAAAGTAGAAACAATTTCTTCCAGAGAAAGTTTAAGTAAGATAATCTAAGACACACCACAATGTATGTGTCTTTTCAAAACAACTCAAACTCTTCAGCAAAGTCGATAGATATATCAAAAAATAAGCTTTTGCTAGAAACATAATTCTGCTCCAATTTGGGATGGGCCTCATATTCCACATTTAAAGCATGTATTTTTTTTTGGATTTAAGAAAACAACTTGAATATAAAATTGAGATCAATATAGAATAGGATGTTTCAACATGATTCAAAATAGGTAGATAGTTCTATAATATTGTCATCTACCTATGACAAATAAATATCCAAACCCAAGATAGGTTCTATAATACTGTCATATGCCTATGACAAATAAAGGCTTCAAACCCAAGTCACATTATTGGAGATGTGTCAAAGCTAATAATGTCATCAAAAGTGTAAAGAATAGATACATGATTTGTTTCTTTTCTTTATCACCCAAGTAGCCTACTACTGTTGGTAAGTTTTTGATAGCGGTCAAGCACCTTTGGGTGTCCTCAAACTCATGGAATCATTGTAAAAACATTACTTTAGTTCTGAATGTACCATTTTTCCATTACTACGATATTCACAGTGCACGCCTACTGTCCATTCTCACCAACACAGTTTCTACATTTTTTTTGGGAACTCTCTCTACATTTTTTTGGGAACTCTCATAGAAAAAAAGAAGGAGAAGACAATGTAGGTATTTATATATAATATTTATTAAAAAAAAAAACTTCATATGAATTCCAAATCAACCATGTTAGCCTGGGGTCATATATTTTTTTTACATAATGTTTATAGACAATATGTCAGCCCAACTGTTCCGCATGAACACTAGGTGTTAACAGATCACCCCCTACCTGGCCTGTAGAATACACGTCTCAACACAATAACTAAAAGCATTGGCCCACAAGTTATGCTTGGTTTCAATCCTACTTCATAGATATTATGTTTGAATAATTCATAGATAATAAAAAAATTGTCATTTAACAAGAGAAGAGTGACCCACCAAAGACAAAGACATGAAAGATCCCAGAAAAGGTAACCTCTTACCAGGAAAGAATACTATCATGCTCTAAGATTTTAAGACTTTATCTCCATGTGAATAAACATTGCTTCACTCTCAAGCATAAATAGTAATGTTTCAAATAAGAACAAGGTTTAGAGATCAAGTCGTTGGGTTATGCTGCAAATAAGAACAAGGTTTAGAGATCAATTCGTTGGGGTTTAAGCCAGGACGTCCAGGTGTAAAGAGACCAACATCCTCACTCATGAAATAATCCGAATGCCCTTTTCAAGCATCAATTTACTTAGACAAAGCATATGGAACACAAATTGCCTTCAATGTTGGTCAAAACCATTGCATACAATCAATATTAACTGTCAATAAACTTGATAACTGTCAATCAATATTAATAGTTGTCAATCAATATTAACGTTGGTCAAAACCAATGTATGTCAATCAATACTAATTGTCAAATTTATTAAGTTTATTAGCATGGTATCAAATCTGGTTGTGTCTACAAAAACTATAAACATGATCTTCTGTACATATGTAGAATGCAGATTGCCAAAATTGGTTTTTCCTACCTTGAATCTTCAGGTCGCACAACTTTAAAAACAAAACAGGGTATAAAAATAATTTTACAAAGGTTGAAAACAAAGACGAATTGTTACCTATTACCAGAGCCCATATTTGATCACTCCATAATTATGGTTATTCATAATTTTAATTCAACCAACATTAAAAAAATAACCACCTTGGAAACTAGAAACATAATTTTTCAAAGATTAAAAAAAATGAAATTTATAATCAACATAGATACTAAAACATAATTTTTCAAAGATTAAAAAAAAAATGAAATTTATAATCAACATAGAGACTAAACTTATCTATTGACAACTTGTAGACCAACCACCATTTGAGCAAGTTGTTTCCACCCAATCACAGGAAAATAAAAAATGGACGCCACCCTCTAGCCGAGCTATGATACCACCAGGGCGAAACAGTGATTGTTAAATCTGAAATTTGGACTCTAATTAGCAATCCTATAGCACCCACATACCTGCCCCACACAACACAATAAGTATTTCCTTTTGTGTTATTCAGTACCTCGAAAATTACTCACTCTTATGCTATTCAATGTGTGCATAGAAGGTTCAAACTATGTCTCAAGTTTCAACAGAGTTTTCCATGATTTATTGGCTTCTTCTTAAGGCTACAAGTTTCCTTTCATGGTTGGTTGGTCTACGATGGGTTTGGCTCTCTTCCTCCAATGTCTAACCTCTACAAACTTTTCTCCATCACTTTTTCTAACAACCTTTGTACACCCATTCGAATTTTTCCTCATGCATTCTGGATAGAGAGTTCAAACTCAATTTCTCCTCCTAGTTTCAAGAATGTAGGGGAAACAATTTGCTAAAATTTAGGAGTTGTGGCTTAGATTGAGGAGTTGGTTTCCTCCACTCCTCTTAACTCAGTTTTATTTTTAATTTCAAATTTGAAAATGGGTGAGGGTTCAAGATAGCATAAGGTAGGTGATTTAGGCATAAACCCCCTTAGACCCCCTCACCTTTCTCCTCTTGTGGTATCATAGCCCCTATAGGTGCTCAAACTCAGCTGATTTTGATATTCGTCCTCATTAAGTGAAATAAAAAAAGATGTACAATATTCACAATACCTTGGTTTATTTGACCCATGGAGTTAGTGTAGTTGAGTTATAAAGAAATCATGCAAAGTATTCAAGCAGTTAATTTCAAATAATTCCAAGTGTAGAAATTTGGGATATTACAACATACAACACCTAGGGGTACTTTCAGGGAGAGCAAGCCTTCGCAAAGGTTTTCAAGTTATGTGGCACTTATGAGTAACATCATTGATTCAAAGCCTTCCATTTTTCAGGAAGCATCTAGTTAGCAAGTTTGGAAGGATGCCACGATGGAGAAGTATTAGTCCATCATGAAGAATGATGTGTGGGACATAGTTCCGAGACCAGAAGAGAAATTTGTGGTGACTTCTAAGTGGATCTATAAGATCAAGCATACTGCAAATGGTAGCATCGAGAAGTATAAGGAAAGGTTCGTGGAAAAAGGGTTCTCCCACAAAGAGGGAGTGGACTACGAGGAAAACTTTTCTCCAGTCACCGGGTATACTTCTATCAGGGTTGTTATTTCTCTTGCTTCGGTCATGGGGTGGAGGATACATTAGATGGATGTGAAGACAACTTTCTTCAATGGTGTGATATAGGAGGAGGTGTACATAGAGAAACCTCAACAATTTGAGGTGCATGGGAGGGAGTTTCATGTTTGCAGGTTGAAGAAAGCCTTGTAGGGAATCAAGCAGGCACCTAGGGAATGGTACTCAAGGATCGACAAGTATTTGTAGAGCATGGTATTCACCAAGAGTGAAGCAGATCCCAACCTATATCTCTTACAGGTTGGTAAGGATCCTCTTATATTGGTGTTGTATGTTGATGACCAGTTCCTCATGGGAGTTGAGGAGCTCATTGTCAGGTGCATGAAGGATTTAGCCTCAGAGTTTGTAATGAAGGACATTAGTTTTATGCATTACTTCCTAGGATTAGAGGTGTGGAAACAGCTGGGCAAAATCTTCCTCGAACATGGGAAGTATACAGTTGAGATGCTAAGGAGGTTTGAAATGATGGATTGTAAGTCCATGACTACACCTATGACCACCAATCTGAAGAAGATAGGGGATTCAAATTCAGATTTAGTGGATCCCATGATGTAGAGGAAGTTGGTTGGTCCGTTGATGTATCTGGTCAATACCAGATCTTATATTTGCTTTGTTTTCAACACCTTAAGTCATTTTATGGTTGAGTCGAGACAGGGGCATTGTGTAGCAACAAAGCATGCGCTCAGGTGCCTTCGGGGTACAATTGGATTTGGTCTAAGATATGTCAAGGATGATGGATTGAGGTTGCATGGGTATTCAGAGTCATATTGGGCAGGAAATGCGGTTGATAGGAAATGAAATTCTAGTGGTTGTTTCAGCTTGGAATCAACAGTGGTTTCTTGGTTCAGCATGAAACAAACTTCTATGGCACTCAGTTCAGCAGAGGAAGAGTATATGGCAGCTAGTTTGGCAGGTTGTGAGGCAGAGATATATGGTTCTAAAACAGATTGGGTTCATGTGCATTGGTGGAGGAGGGTTATGAAAATCACACGTAAGAAGTATTTAGGGTGTGGTCCACAAGGTGTGGATTCGAGTGTTCATCACCACCATTGGATCCATGAAGTAGTCCATGGAGTATCCCAGGAGAATAGTTTTATTGTGAAGAACGAGGCACAACGCACCAACTCAATGGAACATTCAAAATCAAGGGTGGGTTTTCAGATTTTGACACGTACTTCGATTTATCACTTCCAATACTAAAGATTTGTCCCAATATAAGCAATGAAAGAATGTGTGTATCAAGTATAAAAAATTGTTATTTAAAATCATTTTTTGGGAAATGTAAAACTTTAATACGTGATAGTTTTAACACATTTGCAAGACAAACTTTGTCGGGCATCCAAATATTTTTTTTCATGCCACATGGCCATACAATGCTACATGTTTTGAATGTTTTGCATGCATCGATGCCACTTGATATGATTATGGTTCTGGCTCTTACTAATAGTACTACAACAAGTATGTGTAGATTCAAGCTTTGAAGCATGCAAGGGAGATAGAGAGAGTATGAGTATCAACTATGAAAATGAATTCGACGACATAAACGCTTTCGGGACTATTTTGGAGGCAGCTGGGGTGGGGACTACATGGTTCTAAAATAGATTGGGTTCATCTGCAGTGGTAGAGGGTTATGAAAATCACGCGTAAGAAGTATTCAGGGTGTGGTCCACAAGGTATGGATTTGGGTGTTCATCACCACCATTGGATCCATGCCCAAGTTACCTAGCAACTCAGGAGTAACGCCCATTCAAGTAGTTACAAATCGGTTGATGTCTTTTCTTCATCCCCTTCATTTATTGTTGATATCATTGACAATGAGGGATGGTTTATTCCATCCATTGCATTTTTTACCTTTGCACAAAGTTCGTCTGATGGATGAATTCTTTACACTTGCACTTATGCTCTGCAACAATGCATGATACTTGTTTAGGATTTTTCTTGCTTGTAGGAATGTGCCATGAAGTTTCACAAGTGTGATAGACTGATCAAGAGAGTGGAGTGGATGCCTGGTAGTTGGTCATAAAAATTCACTACGCTGAAATGAAGCTGGGCGTAATCGACCATTTTATCCAGGTTGACGAGCTATAGCTACATAAGAAGAAACATGGGTGGAGAAGGTGGAGCAACACCATCATTATGTAGAAAGAAGAATAACACTTGACCATGTGCCACCTGCAGATTGCTAAGAGGAAGATGTGCCAACTATTGTATATTCACCCCCCATTTCCCATTTGACGATCCTCAAAAGTTTGCTCATGTCCACAAAGTGTTTGGAGCCAACAATGTGAATAAAATGCTTTAGGTAATTCAATCTCCTCCTCTAATTTCCCACCTCTATATTACATGTCATTGATGCATGGGATTGTTTGCATTGGTTGGGTGACATGCAGTACCTTCCCGTCCAACAAAGAGGGGATGCAATTAACCAACATGTAACTGCAGCATGGTATGAGAAACAAATGCGAGAGTCAAAGATACGGTGTATGGATGCGTGGGGGGAATTTCTTCTATGCAACAACAAGTTTCACTATTGCAAGCACAGTTCCTGTAGGATCTCATGGATCAACAAGACCTGCGGATGTTATCTTTTCTTATGGATTTGCGCCTGACCTAACTGCTAGAGGCACTGTCTCATGGTTCATCTGCAACAGTGGTAGATACTGAACACTCCATGGATACAAAACATGAGGAAATCCACGCAAAGGTATATTTAGCAAATGGGGATCCCACCAAGGAGCTTTGGCATATGTATTGGGTATATGTTATATTCTTTGCACGACTAGCCATAATGTTTGCTACATTGCGTCGGGCGCACATGGGGGGTTGTGGGGGGATGCAGGGGGGTGATAGTCCCCTGCAATTTTTTTTGCCTCAGGAAACGTGTCACATTTTTGCCTCGTTTTTCATGTCGCCTCGATTTTTGTTTCCATTGTTTGGTGGTTTTTCGACACATGGTTTTTGTCGATGGTTTTCTATTTTCGGTTAAGGAATTAGGGTTGTTGACTAATCCAGGTCATTGGGTTAGGGTTTTGGATGTTGTTGGATCCTGTATGTATATTGTATTGTAAACAATGTATCACCAGGAATGAATATATAATATGTTGGTTTTCCCGGGGTTTCCAGGGAAAAAATCTCTATGTAATGTATGTATTTTCCATTGTATATTTTCTGTTCTTTTATTGAAAATCTATTTACAGTAAAATATATATTGTACAAGGTTAAAATCTACAATTTGTAGTTTCAAAAGCAAGCAACTAGACAACCATGCATTCATAATATAAAATATGAAAACCAAATACACAAGATAACACATATGAGGTATTTTTTTTTCTTCTTTTGCACACAATTTTTCATGCCTTAAAACTATCTTAAAACTAAAATTTCTCATGTTCACATTAGAGAAAGAACATCCGTTATTTTTAAACATGAGATCCTTTATTTTTGTCATGTCAGTGGGCATCCTCTTAAATCCCAAGAGGCGTATGAACCCATCAATAATTGAAGGAATACTTGACTTCTTTGAACATGAACCCTATCAAAATTGAAGGGATCCATGATTTCCTTGGAAATTTATATGATTGATTTGTTTATTTCATCCTTTATCAAAATTGAAGGGATATATGATTTCCTTGAACAACTTTTTGAACACTCAAATTACATGTGTTTTTATTGGAAATTTATATGATTGTTCGTTTATTTCATCCTTTAACAATAAAAAGGTTGAAAATAATTGATATTACTCAACTTTAATATTTAAAATTAAAATAGAGAAAAGCACATTAACTATCACACAACTCTAATATGTAATGTTAAAATGAAGAAGAGCATATTAACTTTATAATTTGTATCCAAAATTAAATTATTGATTAAAAATTTATTTATTATATTTTTACGAAATATATGTGTTTTTATATTTTTTTACTTATAAATTATATTTAACTACTCATTGTGAGCTTAATAGTTAAGAACTAAGAGATCACAAGTTCAAATTCAGAGAGATAAGGTATGTATGTATACTTTAGTAGACTTTATCAATTAAATAGCTGACATTAAAAATATATTATTATTAATATTATTATTATTATATATGTATGTAGAGTGACATATAGGTTACTCTTCTATTCAAAGTAATCTTTTTTTTAATTAAAGTTTTAATAATAATTTTATATCAATAAAAACTGTGCCTTTTTATTTTGCAAATACAATTTTTTTTTAAATTAAAAACTAATTAATACACAAATAAACATTGCCACATAATTATTCTTTTATTCTTAAATTAGTTGGTTTATTACCTACATTGATACTCACTAAAATCTAAAGTGGTTTCATGATTAACACAATAATTGAATGAATTAGGGATTCCTTTCAACAACATTGTGGGCACAGGTTGTTTGTCTTTTCCTCAATAACCCATAAGACCATTATGGGCATAATTTGTGTGTCTAGTTTTTGGACAATAGCCCATAACTATAGGATCAACTAAGCTTTTGCAACCTGAGTATTTTTGGTTTTTTTTTAAGTGGGTATTTTTCTTTGCAACAAGATTTAGCTGCAACAAAGTTTAAAGCCATTATAACTATATACTCATTATGAATTCAACATAGCATTTGTAGAAATTAAACCTAAATAAAAAAGATAATAATCATTCCACTCAACCATCTAAATTAAATTCAATTGTTATCACATCGATATAAAAAAATTATATTTTAAAACTATTTTTTCATAAAATTAATTAAAATGACGAAACATTTATTTAAAATCAAAACATTATGAATATTTTTTTTTATAAAAATTATATATTATATATCACTTTTATGTCATAACTATTATACTAAATATCTTAGCTTTTATTTCAAAATTATTATAATAATAAACATTATCCAACCACTCAATTAAAAAAATAAAAATCAATATATTCTGGACGACAAACACAATATTAAAAGAAATAAACTGATGAATATAAACGAAAAACTTTCCCGTGGAAAAAAAAAACACAATATTAAAACTCTATAAAAGATTTTTCTGGAATACATAAAAATCTTTTCAATAAGACCGACACACTCACAAAACGAAATGAACCTTTTCCGACCTTAATGTTACTCACAGATTCCGGCCATCCATTTTTCGTATGCTACTTTTCCCGACGCCGTCTCCGTTAGCAGCACCGTTGCCGTTAACACCATTTCCAATGCATACATAGTACGCTGGCCCCTATGTGGACGTGGACGATTAATAGCGGGAAAGATTGGTTGATTTAAAATTAAAAATTTGGCCATCCATTTTTCGTATGCTACTTTTCCCGACGCCGTCTCCGTTAGCAGCACCGTTGCCGTTAACACCATTTCCAATGCATACATAGTACGCTGGCCCCTATGTGGACGTGGACGATTAATAGCGGGAAAGATTGGTTGATTTAAAATTAAAAATTTAAATTGAGGAACCGCCCCATTCGCCTTTCCGCACAGTTATTCAGGACAAAGGCACTCATCAAAAAAGAACCAGAAAACGTGCCGGTGCACATGGATTGCTTCCTAATATTATTCTTTCCATTGTCTGCGATTGCTTTTGTAAATTAGATTAACATGGTTGAGAGCTATTATATATACGTCTTGATTTTAGCAGAGAAAACGGAGTGGTAAAGAGATTCAGAACAATACAGAAATGGTCGTTGCGAGGCTTGTTTTGGCAATCTCATCCCTTATTTCAGTTTTAAGTCTGCAAGTTGTTTATGATATGTAGTATGTAGAATTGATTTCATTTTATGTTATGCATGTTTTGTCTTGAAAATCCTTTTTTGATTAACAGGTCATGGAATTAACAATCTTTTAATTTATAGATTACTTATTGTTGAATTGATTAATGATCAAGTGGGATACTATGGGATACTACTAGCACAGCCACAAACTCGTAACTGATGAACGCCAAAAGATTTCCGCTGATTCATAAGCCTAGCTGATTCATGGATTTTATTCATAAGCCTAGCAGATTTCAGAGTTAAATCCTATTACATTTAAAAAAAATCCTATTACATTTTAAAAAAATTGTAATAAACTGAGTTAAGAAAAAAGGGGCGTCAGCCACATCATTCTCCCACCAGCGGTACAATGGAAAGAAAAAGGGGTGAAATTTTCTCCAAACAAAGGGCTGCTGAACGAAATTAGTTTGGATAGCAGAAAAACATTGATTTATTGCAACCATAAGCACATAGATAGACCTATAAAATTGGAAGGAAAAAAAGCCAGAGGCAATAAAGCATGCATGAGAAGCTGCATGAAAACACTTCTTCAAACTTCGACTGCACGAAAACAATTCTTCAACGCCCTTCAACAAAATAATATGGTCAGTACAAATAATGCAAACCCACACTAACCTAAAACGAAATAAAACAAGCAACCCAACAAAGAAATTTCCGGAGTGAATCCTCCAAGCTATAAATTTTCAAGAAAAAAAACGTTTAAACGCATAAATTAAGAGATAAACTGAAAGAAATGGGGTTGAATATTCAGCGAGCATTACCTTCAGAGGGCTTGAGGCCGTGGGTACCTCGGTAAATTGGCATCATAGGGCTTGTTGCCCTCCTCCTCCTCCTCCTCCAACGTTGACGAATGGAAGGTAGGCCAAATTACCTTCAGATGCCTTGAGGCCGTGGGTACCTGGGTAAATTGGCGTCGGAGGGCTTGTTGCCCTCCTCCTCCGTTGGCGAATAGAAGGTAAGCCAAATACTTCAGAGGGCTTGAGATGCAAGAGAATGCAATGCTCCTAAAATACAAACGCTCAGAGAATGCAACGCTAAGAAAATGCAAACGCTCAGAGAATGCAACGCTCAGAAAATGCAAACGCTCAGAGAATGCAACGCTCTGAAAATGAAACGCTCAGGGTCGGCGATTCAATATGAAACGCGCGGATAGCTACCTGAAACGTGGCATGCCTGAAAAGTTGTAGTGTGTTAATAATGCAAACTTGGTATTTCAAAGGTTAATCATTTAAACGTGGCAATCATATGGTGTTACAATAATTTCTTAATAAAAGGATGCATTCAAAAATAAAAGGAAGTTATGAAGAATAAATCACATTCATTGATTTGGTAGGACGACTAAGAATATGCTAGCATCTTCAATTGTTAGCCATCAGATTAGAACTTTAGATTAAAAGGTGATTAATTGTGCCCATTGCCAATAGGTGTACGCCTTTCGGCGTAATTATAGAAACTACCCGTGTACGTTTACATGTTTTCTGTGTCGTCTTCTGGAGCACGTTGTTTGTTTGAGAAGTTCATATTGAGGGATGGCAATGTGCAATATGAATGTACGGTGAGTTTAAATCATTTTTCATTAATTAATTATTCACATATATTAATATAACATGAGTGGGCTTAATGGTTAAGAACATGTGTTTTCTCTTAAGAGATCACAAGTTCAAATCCAGAATGGGTAGGGTATGTATACCTCAGTAGACGATCTCATACACCAATTTGGTGTGGCTTGGCTATGACCTTAAAAATAGATTATTATTATTGTCTTTGTCCAACTTTCCTATTTCTACTAGGTTCCTTTAATTGATGATGTGCAAACATCAGACACTAGGAATGAAATGATAGAAATAGGAATGAAATGATAGAAACAGAGAACAACAGTAGGGATGCCCACCGATTCTCTAGCGGAACGCGGCTTTACAAAGAAGCTATGCTCTCGCAGGGGAAGGTACTTATTACTCATCATCGTCATCACAATTTTGTATTCACATTCATACCCCATATTATCGCAGACGTAAAATAGTATACTCACTGGATATACTACATGCGACATACCTCCAGCGCTGAATATGTATGTTTATGGTTTTTATACTTAATGATTCATTTATATATAAATTGAGCAGATGTCTACTTGCCCTGCCTTTGCGAGGCCTACATAAGCTGAGATGATGAGTGAGTTTGTATCATTTGTTGTTGCTCCTGCAACAATAGGTTTTGGACACCTAACAATCTCTCCCACTTATTCTCCATCTCCAGTTTCTTCATAGTTAAGTCATTAGAGTAAGTTTCCACTTCTTATACACAACTACCAATCCACTCTGAATCATTGTTTATAATTGTACACAATCTTATGCTTTATTTTATTTTTTCAGGATTTAATTACTTTTGGTGTATTTGTAGATTGGATGTCATTTCCGAAAGCAGAAATGTAGCTACATAAATGTTGGGCCTTGCTTTAGTTGCTGAAACAGAGGAGGCTGTTTGTTGGTACAATAGCGATCGGCCTATAATTCAGCCCATGTTTAAGATTACGAACCAGATTGCATAATTTTTCCAGGGCTTATTCTTGCGATGGGGTGCAGAATCAGATTTGTTGTGCATGACTTATATCTGCTAATATTGTATTACAGGGTGCAATGTGATTAATTGGAAATTCTTTACAAAATATTGGGTCTGATATTTAAGACTAATGAATTATTCTTTCAATTAAAGTCATATTAAATGACTCTCGTCTCTATATAACATAATTACATGGGAGTTTTCCTTATATTTGCTCCATTGTTTTTTCTTTGAAGGTCAAATCCAATCACATGGGAGTTTTCCTTATATTTGCTTCATTGTTTTCTTTGAAGGTTAGATCCAATCACAAGATAATTATAGATAGATGACATTAATGAACCACATTTTTTTTCATGTCGAGATTATCACCAGGTTCCAAAAGACTTTAAAAGCGCAAAGTAAACTCGTAACCCCATAGGAAGGAAGAAAAAAAAAAAAACATAAAACGGGTCCAAAGTTATGAGAGGGAGATAAAAAACATAAAGAGTTTATGGAAAAAATTTAAAAAACTATATTTTAAAATTATGAGAGATTTCGTTAATAAATATATGAGAGATTTCATTAATAAATTTAAGAGATAGTTTTTAAAAATAACTTTAAAATTATAAAATATAACATAAATAAATATAACATAAAAATATAAAAAATATATTTCAAAATCAACCATTTATATTTCAAAACCATCTAAGTATATATAAGTGTATAAAGTTAATGTTTTTATATTATTACAAATTAGTTATAATAAAAATATGAAAATAGATAAGATTAGGGAGTTAGAAAAATAAATGTGCTTTTGTTTATGAAAGAAACCGTTTCTCACTCTAAAGATAAAACCAAAGCAACAAACTCATAATAATGTGCATGCATTATTAATATCTCATATGTGTTTTTATTACATAATTTAATAACTATGAAAAACTTCCTTCACCTTTACATGTTTTAAAATGAGGTCTTTATCATTAGGACTTATTTTCCTCTTTAAGGTATAGTGAAGGCCCCTAGGTCCATCTCCCCATCTCCCTTGTGAAAAAACACCTAACAACACCTATAATACCACTTGGGGGTCAAAGAACCCATAAAAAAGACTAGGAGGTTCATTTTCTATGTAAGGCCCTTGTTTTCCATTTCACCATGGTTTAGGCCCCTAGACCCATTACTATTGCCCAAAACCAATTAATGGAAACCATATCCCACTAAAAGGACAAAAATCTGATAGAAAGGTCCTATGTGGTGTTTCAATGCATTTTTCGGCATGCTTAAGCTTCAAAAGCTTTGTTAAATTCCCAAGGCTCTTGTTATACTTCCCTAATCATTGTTAAGATAAAAGGATTCATTAGTGTTACTGATAACATCATAATGTCCCTTCATAAACCACTGCTAGTTGAAAGATGTCCAAGAGATCAATGTTTTGTGGATTGTAGATGTTTTTCATGGTGATTGAGATTTAGAAGTGTCATTTAAGGCACAAGGCGGCCCATAGAAAATTTTAGGGGCTATATATCACCCATGGGCTATTTTTCCATGCTTTTTCCCAAAAAAAAATTGTCAATTTCCATTTTTTCTAAAAACGATTTCACCCAAATTTTATAGAACAATTTTTTTTTTACTTAAGAAATAGCCCAAATTTTATAGAAACTATATAAAATCCTCATAAATTTGAATATTTTTACAAAAATATCACCAAACATTTTATAGTTTGCATATTAAGAACTAGTAAAGATTCGCCAACGTTTCTATAGTTTGAGATCAATTTCCATCCTTAAAATTATCTAAAGCCATTGTTGTCATCATGTGACCTTAGTTAGAACCAGGCCCATTCTTGGTGCACAACTCACCTAATCATGGCACCCATAGCACCATTGGAGGAAATTGATAACCAACATATGGCTAATGTGATGGTTTGAGAACTTTACCATGGCTCTTGAGCTTGAGAAGTAAGGTATAGGGATAGAGGCTCTTAATCCCTCCACTGATTATGGTCAAGGACCTATGACACATCCATGATGCTGGAAGACTCCCTAGAGAGGGCTCATTTCATTATTTCTAGTTTGTGTTCATGGTGCTTAAGCTCTAGAAGGTTCAATTAGGGCTTACAATCATTATTTCCCCCTAACCTTGTTTATTCGTTGACACACATTTCCAATGCAAAAAAACTACTAATGGTGCCTATATTCCATTAAGAGGCAAAATATCCCCTACAAAAGATTTATGTTGATAAAAGGACACATAGAGAATTCAAAGTGGGGGAGCATGTATTTTTAAAAGTTGAAGCGAAAAGGAGCTCATTGAAGTTGGTAAGTTTCCCAAAATTGGAAGCAAGATACTATGGGTTGTTTGAAGTCCAAGAGAGCATAGGCCCAATTGCAGACATCCCTGCATTACCTGCATCCATGAGAATTCATAATGCGTTCAATGTTTCTTTATTAAATAAGTATATACATGATCCTAACCATGTAATTGATTGGACTATGATCCAGGTGGAGCATGAAGGATATTTTTGGGTGGAGCCAGTGTGCATCCTAGACCGAAAATTCAAGGCACTCCAAAACAAAGCCATCAGACTGGTAAAGGTTCAATGGACTTGATACAATTATGATGATTCCATGTGGGAGAAAGAGGAGGCCATGTAGGAAGAGTACCTGCAAGTTTTTGAAAGTTTTGAAAAAAGATGAATGTGCATGTGTATATTTAAGTGAATGAAGACTCCATTTTGGCAGTTGGGAACTCCTGTGGAGCCACATATCATATGCTTCATTTCTTATAAATCCTTGGGCCCTAGAAGGGTAGTGGTACATCCGAGGGATTGTGAGTAGTGAAGGGGGCAAACTTTCTTGGGTTTTTGCAGGTTGTGGGGAAGAGAGAGATTGATGGTTGGAATTGTTGTGGGAGCTGTGAACTTGCAAAAGTAGCAAGTATTTAGCTGTGAAAATATTTGTATGTAATTATGAAATTATGTATGGTAATTTTCACTGAGGACAATGCAGTTTGTAAGGGGAGGGGAATTTGACATCCTTGTTTTAATCTCCAAATTAGTTAGTGATGTGTATTTTACATAAGATATATGGCCATGGGCCAAGCAATGTAATATGTAAAATTTGTAAATCAAAATTATAAATAAAGATAACACCATCTATAGGTGGACACAGACAGAGTAATGGGGGGATAAGTATCCACAAGAGAGGGGAGGGTCCAAGGGGTGAAAAAATTGGGAAATATTCATGGGTATTAATATCAACTCACCTTGTTCTAGAACTCACCTTGTGTATGAACCTTCTATTTCCTTTGGAGTATTTCCAAGTCCAATAATTAAGTGTGTGTAAGAAGGCGGGTGTGTGAAGTCACTTCAAATAGTTATTGTGAGCATGGGGTTGAGTAAAATCCTCTTTGGGAGGAGTGTGATTCAAGCAAGCAAACAAGAAAGAGGAAATTCATATGGGAAACAAGGATCCTTTTGGCCAGGGAGTTGTGCGGATACACAACGAAGTTTTTACAGTGGATCCAAAGACAATGAGTTCAAGAGAGGTGTAGGAGAGCGGATCCAAAGACAATGAGTTCAAGAGAGGTGTAGGAGAGCGGATCAATAGAGATGAATAAGAAGGTTGTAAGGCATGCACAATGAACTCTCTGTGAGAGAGCTTTCCCTAGGAGAAGTAAGCCATGTGTTGTAGTTTTCCTAGTAGTTGATATCCCTGGAGTCCCCGGTAAAGATATTCCTATCGGACCAAGTGCACTGCAGTTGTGGGAGTGAAGAGGGAAGGCCCGAGGGATTGTGAGTAGTGAAGGGGGATCCCCTTCCTTAGGTTTTGTAGGTTGTGCGGAAGAGAGCTAGGTGGATTGGAATAGTTGTAGGAAGAACTAGCCACAGTGGGAAGTGTTGGGACTGTGAGGGGACAACCAATTTTGTGGATTTGTATCCCCATAATGGGGGTGATATGGTGCTAATATCTAGAGTATAAGATATATAGTTGGGTGGAACATTCATCCCCTATAGTTAGTTGCCTCTTTGTTGCTTAAAGATAAGTGTTAATCTTTGTGTTTATATTCTGATTCATATATTTCATTGTTATGCATAAGAACTCTTAGTTCAATATTTTATATGTTTTTATCAGTTGTTGTTTTAGTTTTAGGTCAGAGTTCTCAAGGTCATAGTTCTAAAGGTCAAAGATTTTGAAGTCAAATTTCCAAAGTTCAAAGTTCCACAGGTCATAGTTTCAGAGGTCAAAGTTCCTAAGGTCATAATTCCCGAGGTTAAAGTTTAGGGACCTAACCTCCCTTACCCCTCACGTAGGTAGAATAATATATTTCCTTGTAATAAAGGCCAATATTAATAAGGCTTAGCAATAAGGAAGAACAAGTCAAATGTAAGAAGACCTAATAGAAGCTTTCGCTTCTAGAAGGATCTTCCTCTAGATTTTTCTTTTGGATAGACATATTTAGTATAAATAGGAGTAGAGGGTATGATAAGTTTTGTCTTGGATAGTATTGTAATAGAGATTTTCTCTATTGGAGGTTGCCCCCTCGAAGAGGCAAGTGAACATTGTTATCACTAATCAAGGTGCTTTTTCTAGTGTTATTTTGGTATTATTTTGGTTATATCATTATTGTTCTGCCATTTCTAGCTAAAATATTTATGTTTTGCATACTAGTTTATATCTGGAATACTACATGTGGTATCAGAGCACTTTCCGTAGAAGAAAAATGTGGATTCTTTTTTTCCGAGTAGAGACGTATTTCGACATCTTAAAGCTACAGAGGTTTATCGTTACGTGCATAAATCTGCAATCAATGAGTCATACACACAGGAAATACAAGTGGTACTTAAGCACACATCTGTTGGCCACCCTTGTAACCCCTGTTGGTACCCCTTCGAGTGGTAGTGCATCAAACAACACCTGTATACGGTTCAACCTAGATCTCTTGAATCTCTCCTGGATAGATAAACCAATCGACCGCCCAAATGTTATAGTTCCACTGAGAACAACACTCGAGAAGATACTCTCTAGTACCTGGGTAGTCAGGTAGTATGACTAAGGGCATAATCTAGCCTCCTTAGTTGGTGCCCTAAGATATTGGGTCGAGTACTAATGTTGGACCCCGCATGTATATCAGAGAGCTATAGCACAGGGAAAACCCTTGTTTGTAGACACCCTGCATACCCTATCCCTTGGGATGGAAACAAAAATAGAACATACAAGATCTATTGCCGCACAACTATAGCTCCTGCATTCGGGTTGCGAAATTACTACACATTTCTTCATGTTACGAATTTGGGCATTTCAACACTGTAGTATTCTTCAGATCGAAGTATAACTTCGTAGGAGTAAAATCTGCTGATGTAGCAGCCCTGTACACTCAACTGCCTACTGCACACCTATGATAGCCCTCAGTTGTTGCTGCTCTCTTCTAGGTATGTAGTAACACTTAACTAGGCAGGCCAAGGCTAGAAGAGAAGGTAAAAGGAAAGCAAATTGGCGTAATGAGAGACTATCCTATAATTGTCACCTCAATAGGATGTGTCTTTCTATTTAGGGTCATAGTTCCAGAGGGCGTAGTTCCAAAGGTCATAGGTCCAGAGGGCATAGTTCCACAGGTCATAGTTCCAAAGGGCGTAGTTCCACAGGTTATAGTTCCAGAGGGCGTAGTTCTACAGTTCATAGTTCCATAGGTCACAGTTCCACATGTTATAGTTCTACAGGGCGTAGTTCTAGAGGTCAGAGTTCCAGAGGTCATAGTTCCATAGGGGTTCCACAAGTCACAGTTCCACAAGTCATAGTTCTACAGGTCATAGTTCCATAGGGCATAGTTCTAGAGGTCATAGTTCCAAAGGTCATAGTTCCAGAGGGCGTAGTTCCACAGGTCAAAGTTCCACAGGTCATAGTTCTGGAGGGCATAGTTCCACAGGTCATAGTTCCACATGTCACAGTTCCACAATTCATAGTTCCACAAGGCGTAGTTCTAGAGGTCATAGTTCTAGAGGGTGTAGTTCCACAAGTCACAGTTCCACAAGTCATAGTTCCATAGGTCATAGTTCCAGAGGGCGTAGTTCCATAGGTCATAGTTCTCGAGGGCGTAGTTCCACAGTTCATAGTTCCACATGTCACAGTTCCACAGGTCATATTTTCATAGGGCGTAGTTCTAGAGGTCATAGTTCCAGAGGGCATAGTTATAGAGGGCGTAGTTCCAGAGGTCATATTTCCAAAGAGCTTATCTCTAGAGGGCGTAGTTCCAGAGGTCATAGTTCCAGAGGGCATAGTTTCAGAGGGCATAGTTCCATAGGTCACAGTTCCAGAGGGCGTAGTTCCAAAGGTCATAGTTCCACAGGTCACAGTTCCACAAGTCATAGTTCTACAGGGCATAGTTCTAGAGGTCATAGTTCCAGAGGGCGTAGTTCCACAAGTCACAGTTCCAGAGGTCATAGTTCCAGAGGGCATAGTTCCAGAGGGCATATTTCCACAGGTCATAGTTCTAGAGGGCATAGTTCCATAGGTCATAGTTCCAGAGGGCATAGTTCCATAGGTCATAGTTCTAGAGGGTGTAGTTCCACAGGTCATAGTTCCAGAGGGCGTAGTTCCACAGGTCATAGTTCCACAGGTCACAGTGCCACAGGTCATAGTTCTACAGGGCGTAGTTCTAGAGGTCAGATTTCCAGAGGTCATAGTTCCAGAGGTCACAGTTCTAGAGGGCATAGTTCCACAAGTCAGTTCCACAAGTCATAGTTCCAGAGGGCATAGTTCCAGAGGGCGTAGTTCCACATGTCATAGTTCCAAAGAGCATAGTTCCATGGGTCATAGTTCCAGAGGGCATAGTTCCACAGGTCATAGTTCCACAGGTCACAATTCCACAGGTCATAGTTCCAGAGGGCATAGTTCTAGAGGTCATAGTTACAGAGGGCGTAGTTCCACAAGTCATAGTTCCACAGGTCATAGTTCCAGAGGGCGTAGTTCCACAGGTCATAGTTCTGGAGGGCGTAGTTCCACAGGTCATAGTTCCACATGTCACAGTTCCACAGTTCCATAGGACGTAGTTCTAGAGGTCATCATTCTAGAGGTCATAGTTCTAGAGGGCGTAGTTCCAGAGGTCATAGTTCCAAAGGGTGTAGTTCTAGAGGGCGTAGTTCCAGAGGACATAGTTCCAGAGGGCATAGTTTCGCAGGTCATACTTCCAAAGGGCGTAGTTCCATAGGGCATATTTCCACAGGTCATAGTTCCAGAGGGCATAGTTCCACAGGTCTAGTTCCACAGGTCACAATTCCACAGGTCATAGTTCCAAAGGGCCTAGTTTTAGAGGGTGTAGTTCCAAGAGTCACAGTTCCACGGGTCATAGTTCCAGAGGGCGTAGTTCCAGAGGGCGTAGTTCCAGAGAGCGTAGTTCCACAGGTCATAGTTCTAGAGGGCGTAGTTCCAGAGGGCATAGTTCTATAGGGCGTAGTTCCACAGGTCATAGTTCTAGAGAGCGTAGTTCCATAGGTCATAGTTCCAGAGGGCGTAGTTCCACAGGTCATAGTTCCACATGTCACAGTTCCACGGGTCATAGTTCTATAGGGCGTAGCTCTAGAGGTCAGAGTTCTATAGGTCATAGTTCCAGAGGACGTAGTTCCACAAGTCATAGTTACACAGGTCATAGTTCCACAGGTCATAGTTCCAGGTCATAGTTCCATAGGGCGTAGTTCCATAGGTCATAGTTCCAGAGGGCGTAGCTACAGAGGGTGTAGTTCCACAGGTCATAGTTCCAGAGGGAGTAGTTCCACATGTCATAGTTCCATAGGTCACAGTTCCATAGGTCATAGTTATACACGACGTAGTTCTAGAGGTCATAGTTCCAGAGGTCATAGTTCCAGAGGGCGTAGTTCCACAAGTCACAGTTCCACAGGTCATAGTTCCACAGGTCAAAGTTCCAGAGGGCGTAGTTCCATAGGGTGTAGTTCCACATGTCATAGTTCCACAGGTCATAGTTCCAAAGAGCATAGTTCCATAGGTCATAGTTCCAGAGGGTGTAGTTCCACAAGTCATAGTTCCAGAGGGCGTAGTTCCATGGGTCATTATTCCACAGGTCACAATTCCACAGGTAATAGTTCCAGAGGGCCTAGTTCTAAAGGGCGTAGTTCCAGAGGTCATAGTTCCATAGGGTGTAGTTCCAAAGGTCATAGTTCCAGAGGGCGTAGTTCCATAGGTCATAGTTCCATAGGTCACAGTTCCATAGGTCATAATTCTACAGGGCGTATTTCTAGAGGTCATAGTTCCAGAGGTCATAATGTTCTACATGGTGTAGTTCTAGAGGACATAGTTCTAGAGGTCACAGTTCTAGAGGTCATAGTTCCAGAGGTCATAGTTCCAGAGGTCAGAGTTCCAGAGGGCGTAGTTCCAAAAGTCATAGTTCCACAGGTCATAGTTCCACATGTCATAGTTCCAAAGGGTGTAGTTCTAGAGGGCATAGTTCTACAGGTCATAGTTCCAGAGGGCATAGTTCCACGGGTCATAGTTCCAGAGGGCATAGTTCCACAATTCATAGTTCCACAGGTCACAATTCCACAGGTCATAGTTCCAGAGGGCGTAGTTCTAGAGGTCATAGTTACAGAGGGTGTAGTTACAAAGGGCGTAGTTCCACAAGTCACAGTTCCACAGGTCATAGTTCCAGAGGGCATAGTTCCACAAGTCAAAGTTCCACAGATCATAGTTTTGGAGGGCGTAGTTCCACGGGTCATAGTTCCACATGTCATAGTTCCACAGGTCATAGTTCCACAGGGCGTAGTTCTAGAGGTCATAGTTCCATAGGTCATAGTTCTAGAGGGCGTAGTTCCAGAGGGCGTAGTTCCAGAGGTCATAGTTCCAAATGGCATAGTTCTAGAGGGCGTAGTTCCAAAGATCATAGTTCCAGAGGGCGTAGTTCCAGAGAGCGTAGTTCCAAAGGTCATTGTTCCAAAGGGCGTAGTTCCAGAGGTCATAGTTCAGAAGGGTGTAGTTCCACAGGTCATAGTTCCAAAGGGCATAGTTCCAGTGGTCATAGTTCCAGAGGGCATAGTTCCATAGGTCATAGTTCCACAGGTCACAATTCCACAAGTCATAGTTCCAGAGGGCCTAGTTCCACAAGTCATAGTTCCAGAGGGCGTAGTTCCACGGGTCATAGTTCTAGAGGGCATAGTTCCACAGTACATGGTTCCACAGGTCATAGTTCTACAGGGTGTAGTATATATACTCATATATACTAAGTATATATACCTGTACATATACTTGTACATATACCTATACATATACTTGTATATATACCTAGTATATATACTAAGTATATATATCGACATATATACTAAGTATATATACTAGTATACATACTAAGTATATATATTGGTATATATACTAAGTATATATACCTACTATATATACTAAGTATGTATACTGTCATATATACTAAGTATATATATCGACACATATACATAGCATACTAGGTATATGTGTCGGTATATATACTTAGTATATATACCAGTATATATACTAGGTATATATGTCGGTATGTATGCTTAGTATATATGTCGGTATATATACTAAGTATATATATTGTTATGTATATATACTAAGTATACATACCAATATATATACCTAGTATATATATCGACACATATGCCTTAGATTGATTATTTGTTATTATTCCCATGTGTCGTGTCGTGTCAAAGATATGCAGAGTTCCATACGAGGTCGGAGGACGTGATGACGTCAGCAGTCACATCATTTTGTTACATTAGCTTAGTGTCTAGTCAAGGTAGGAGGTGTCATGCCAAGTAGCATGCCACATCAGGACCATGCTTCCTTAGCTCCATCTAGATCATTGGATCGAACATCGAAGGGTGAGTGTTTATGAATTAACCCAAGGGGGCGGTGCTCGGTGGGGTAAAGCCACTTTTATATGTGCATATACAGAATCTAATCACTTCCATAAATGCACATATACAGAATCCACCTTCTTTATATGCGCATATACAAAAGTGGACAAATTCCATATATGCGAATTTATGGAAGTGGTTGGCTTCCATATATGCACATATACAAAATTCGGTTGACTTCCCTATATGTGCATATAAAAAAGTGGTTGGATTATGTATATATGCATATACATAAGGTCCACGGGCCAAAGATCAAAGTTCCACAATTCATAGCTCCATGCGTCATAGTTCCTGGGGTCACAATTCCAGAGGTCATAGCTCCACGGGTCATAGTTCATGGGGTCATAGTTCCAGAGGTCATAGTTCCACAGCTCATAGTTCCTAGGGTCATATTTCCATAATTCATAGTTCCACAGGTCATAGTTCCAGAGTCATAGTTCCTGGGGCCATTCCACAGGTCATAGTTCTAGAGGTCAAATTTCCAGAGGGCGTAGTTCCAGAGGTTTTGCATAAACACAACACACAGTATGACAAGCTTAACATAGTCTGGAAGTGGGGTGACCTAGGGTGGTGTGACTCCTTGGACAAAGGTGGATGAAGTTGTACGACGGAAGCAGGCCATAGATGACTCAAGGCAGGTCAAGTCAAGTGTCCCGTCGTGACCTGAGGCAAAAGAGTCTTGGTTTGGGCAGCGAACCAGGATGTACAGGGACTTGCAATGAAGCACCTTGGAACTAAGTGGTGGACCAAGGAGTGCTCCCACACAATCTGCAAAGGACGAGTACAATGCAGGTATGTTGTATTGTGATTTTGTTTATCTTTTTCACTTAACAGAGAAAGAGTGGCAAGGCTTGGTGTGAAACAAGTTGTGAAGAGTTGGAGCGTTGGGTGCCTTGGGTGGAAATCTTGGTATCCAAGACCATCAGTTATGTTTTTTGGGTCTGGTTATCAACGAAAAACAATGTAAGCTCCGGTTGACTCAGGTGCCTTGTACAACTTTCTAAATATTGAGTTAGAAAAACAGCTAGGACTTATATTCTCCCTGTGCAGAGTTGAAGTGAAGGTAGTGAATGTTAAGGAAAAGGAAACAACATGTGTTGCCTCCTCTGTTCACATTCGACTTGATAAGTGGAAAGGTTGGGCTAACTTCACGGTGATTAATATGGATGACTTTGAGGTGATTCTTAGGTAGGAGTTCCTAAGGAGGACGTGTTCGGTCCTCATGCCATGGATGGAAAAGATGGTTATACTCGGTGAACATAAGGCTTGGGTTGTGCGCACAACCGCAAGGAAGTCTAGTGGAAAGGTGCAGCTTGTGTCTGCATTGAGTATGATGAGATCAACAAGAAGAAATGGATCATAGATTTATGCAGCGATTGTTAGAGAAGCTCAAGAGGATAGAGTGGGGACGCCTGTTCCACCTGAGCTCACTGAATTTTTGGGTGATTTTGTGGACAAAATGTTAGATGATTTGTCGAAAGTGCTCCCACCATGGCGCACTTCTGACCACCGTATAGAGCTAGAGCCTGGCTACAACCACTAGCAAGATCTCCTTATTGATTGTCCGGGCCTGAGATGGAAGAATTGAAGCGAAAATTGACAAAATTGATTGATGTTGGCTTCATTTTTCCATTCAAGTCCCCACATTACACCCATGTTCTCTTTAAGAAGAAGAAGGACACTTCAGAGCTGAGGTTGTGTTGAACAAATAAACTATAAAGAAATGATACATGTTGCCTCTAGTTGCCGATTACTTTGACAAGTTGGCCAAGGCTAAGGTTTTTTCAAATCTTGACTTGTGACATGGGTATTATCAGGCACACATCACGGAAGGAGACAAGGTGAAGACAACCATGGTGACGAGGTATGGGAGCTATGAGTTCCTAGTGATTCATTTTGGGTTGTGAAACGCCCCTGCAACATTTTTCACTTTGATGAATGACATGTTGTGACCGTTTTTGGACAAGTTTGTTGTGGTGTATTTGGATGACATCATAGTGTATAGCGAAAGTATGGAGGAGCACAAGAAATATTTGGCACGGGTCTTTGAGGCGCTACGAGAGAACCATATATTCTTGAAGAAGTCCAAGTGTGTTTTTGGACAGACTGAGATATTATTCTTGGGGCATTGGATTGACCAAGGATGCATTGACATGGACCTTGTGAAGGTCAAGGCAATCGAATATTGGGAAGAGTCGTGGAAAATTCATGACGTGAGAGTCTTCCTTGGACTAGCCATGGTCATATGGGAACCATTACAAGGTTTTTTACACTAGATGGTTCTTAAGACACAACCCATGGTCCAAGGAAGACTCTCATGTCATGAATTTTCCACGAATCTTCCCAATATTCGATTGCCTTGACCTTCGCAGGGTCTAGACCTATGGAACTATGACTTCTGGAACTATGACTTCTGGAACTATGCCCTATGGAATTATGACCTGAGTAACTATGACCTCTGGAACTATGCCCTATAGAATTATGACCTATGGAACTATGCCCTATGGAACTATACCATGTGAAACTATTCCTATGGAATTATGACCTAAGGAACTACGCCCTATGACCTCTGGAATTATGATCTAAGGAACTATGACCTCTGGGACTATGCCCTATGGAATTATGACCTCCGGAACTATTCCCTATGGAATTATGATCGGAGGAACTATGCCCTCTAGAGAATTTTTTAGAGGGGTCCAAGGGGAATTACCCATGTATATTAATTTCACCCACATTGCTGAATTTTATTTTCATTATGTATTAAACTCTATTTTTTATTGAGTGTCCCCAAAGCGAATCATTGAATGCATATAATAAGGTGGGTGTGAGAAGTAGAACTATTCCCTCTAGAACTACGCTCTTTAGAACTATGAACTCTGGAACTAATGCCTCTGGAACTATGACCTCTAGAACTACGCCCTTTGGAACTTTGACCTCTAGAACTATGACCCGTGGAATGACCTCTGGAACTATTACCCCATGAACTATTACCTCTAGAAATATGACCTCTAGAACTGTGACCCCAGGAATTATTACCTATGGAACTATGAACTCTGGAACTACGCCCTTTGGAACTTTGAACTTTGGAACTATGACCTGTGGAATGGCCTCTAGAACTATGACCTCTGGAACTATGACCCCAGGAAAGTCTGGTCGAATGATTTGATTTATTTTCCTTTGGTCGATCCAACAATCAAAGCATTCGACCGAAATTTCCTTTGGTCGACCCAACCATCAAAGAATTCAACTGAGCTTTCCTTTGGTCGACCTAACCATCAACTAGTTCAACCAAGCTTTCCTTTGGTTGACCCGACCATCAAAGCATTCGACCGAGCTTTCCTTTGGTTAATCTGACCGTCGAAGAATTCGACTGAGCTTTCCTTTAGTCGACCCGATGATTGCATGGATGAATATTCTTGGTTTCTCATTGTCATTTCCAACCTTCAGTATTCCCTTACATGCTTGAATGTTAGATTGTTTTTTAGCATTATTTTTCTTATCCATCTTTTGCAATTTATAGCCACAATGTCACTATGACCTCTAGAACTATGAGTCGTGGAAATATGACTTGTGGAACTATGACCTGTGGAACTATGACCTGTGGAACTATGACCTGTGGATCTATGAGTCGTGGAACTATGACTTGTGGAACTATGACCTGTGGAACTATGACCTCTGGAACTACGCCCTCTGAAACTAGGACCTCTGGAACTACACCCTATGGAACTATGACCTCTGGAACTACGCCCTTTGGATCTATTCCCTATGGAACTATGACATGTGGAATGACCCCAGGAACTATGACCTCTGGAACTACGCCCTTTGGAACTATGACCTTTGGAACTACGCCCTCTGCAACTATGCCCTCTAGAACTATGACCTCTGGAACTACGCCCTCTGGAAATATGACTTGTGGAACTATGACCTATGGAACTATGACCTCTAGAGCTACGCCCTCTAGAACTATGACCTCTGGAACTATGACCTCTAAAACTACGCCCTCTATAACTATGACCTTTGGAAGTATGACCTATGGAACTATGACCTGTGGAACTACGCCCTCTAAAACTCTGACCTCTCAAACTATGCCCTGTGGATCTATGACCTCTAGAACTATGACATCTGGAACTACACCCTCTGGAACTATGACCTTTCGAACTATGACCTATGGAACTGTGATCTATGGAACTACGCCCTCTAGAACTATGACCTCTTGAACTACACCCTCTGGAACTATGACCTTTGTAACTATGACCCATGGAAATATGACCTGTGAAACTGTGACCTTTGTAACTATGACCCATGGAACTATGAACTATGGAACTGTGACCTCTAGAGCTACGCCCTCTAGAACTATGACCTCTGGAACTATGATCTCTAGAACTACGCCCTTTGGAACTATGACATGTGGAATTGTGACCTGTGAAACTATGACATGTGGAATTGTGACCTGTGGAACTATGACCTGTGGAACTGTGACCTGTGGAACTATGACCTGTGGAAGTACGCCCTCTGGAACTACGCCCTTTGGAACTACGCCCTTTGGAACTGTGACCTCTAGAACAGTTCTAGAGGTCATAGTTATAGAGGTCATAGTTTCAGAGGGCATATTTCCAGAGATCATAGTTCTAGAGGGCGTAGTTCCACAAGTCATAGTTCCACAGGTCACAGTTCCACAATTCATAGTTCCAAAGGTCATAGTTCCAGAGGGCGTAGTTCTAGAGGTCATGGTTCCAGAGGTCATAGGTCCAGAGGGCATAGCTCTAGAGGTCATAGTTCCACAGGTCACAGTTCCACAAGTGATGATCACATGGGTGAAGAAGTGGGATTGAAACTAGTGAAATGAATTGCATAGCATTAATCATCACCTCTAGGCCTTGCATCCAATAACCAGGACATCCTTGGAGGTCGTTCATTCCAATACTCCTTTAGCTCAAGCATGCTTATCTATGGATTTTTTCCCACAATCAAGCCCACTTAACTTGTTACCCCATTTTCAAAACCTCGATGGTTTTCTAGTAATCTAGTTTGATGACATCCTAATTTTTAGTGACACTTGGGAAGAAGATATGTAATATGTCCAAAACATTTTCAAGTTGCGACTTCAACACAAGATGTAGGTTAGAAATAAAAATTCTTTCTTTTGACACTCCTCAATCTAGAAAATGGGATTTCTCATTGATATAACAACGATTCATGCCAACCCACAAAAGGTACATGCACTCTCATAATGTCTAGTTCCAACTTCTTCTATGACCATTAATAGTTTTACTAGTGGCATGAATTGTTACATAAATTTCATCAAACAACCTCTAATATTGCCTATTCATTACATTAGCTTTCAGATCTTCAGAGTTTCAATTGGACTAGTACAACAAACAACTCCGTCGAAAGACTTAAGATCCTCATCTATTGATCTTTTTAAATTCTCAATCCAAGATAAAAGATCAATTCCATTTAAAATGGGCCTCATACATCCAAGAATTTCTCCTCGTCATTAAATAAAACATGTGTACTTCAAACAAGGTTGTTGATCTCCTCAACCATCCACTGATATGTGTGCTTAATATTCTAGATTTCTCAATCACTGCATATGAAGGATGGAAACATATCTATGATATTGATCCATTCTTTGGAATTGTGGTGCAGGCATTAAGACAACCAATATAAATCAACCTAACATTATTCTTAGACTACACTATATGTGATGGTTTGAGTCTATAAGTTGGATAAGCTTTACATAGTCAAGAAGTAGTTGAGGATATTGTCTCATGTTGTTCCAAAAGGTACACACTTTAGAATATGGATGACATTTTGGATCCTCTAAGACATTGCAACATCTACAACATTATTTATTTTGGCTAGACATTAGCAAATAGGTAGAGGATTTCATTCTTGAATACTCTCTATGCATGAAAAAAAAGTCTTCCTATCACAAACATGACTTGTATCAATGATGTATTAGTCACTTCCCAAACCATCCTACCCTTGGGAAACAATCTCTATGGACTTCATTATCTTCCTCTCCATAAATTTCTGCAAGCATGAGTGTGTTTTTGTGGTGGTTTGTATTTTTTCAAAGATGACGCTTTGGCCTAAGACCCCCACTACTCAAGCTGAAAAATTATTCTTCTCATCAGGCTAGATAAATTTTGGTCTTCCATGCACCATTCTATCAAACATGGACTCTTTCTTTCTCATCGATTTTTGGAAAGAATTGTGGAACTTTACTTTTGGATATCAATTTTGATTTTTAACAACTTATCACCCCCAAATATAGGTGGTCAATTGCACTCTCATTCATACCCTTTGAGTTTATTACAAGAAGAACAAGCATTGGGACATTTATCTTCACATCGTACACCATAGATACAATCAAATAATGCACTCATCAATTGATTATTTTTCTATCAAGTTTTTATGTATATGAGTCATTGGCCCCTTATGCAATGCTAGTCCCATTGTTGCCAACAACACCTCTCACTGGTGGAGAGAACTAGATTACGCACTCACCATTGTGTAAACACTATCCAATATTTAGGAATAGGTGAAGCACTCAATACATCGATCTCAAGCATGCACCAAGGAACCCAAAGGTTTCCATAGGATTCCATATTTGTTTTAGGTGGGTGACAAAGTGTGGCTACATCTATAGAAACACCATCTTTTATAGCAAGAAGCACCACTTAAACTAAACCAATGAGGTATGGTCCATACAAGATCCTGCAATAAATTGGTGCCAACTTACAAGCTAGACTTACATACACAATTGGGTCTACATAAAGTAATCAATCAGTCAACTAAATTTGTATGAGCAACTAAATTTGTATGACCATCTCAATTGGAAGAATACATTGAGATCATACATCCACAACATGTCATTCCAAACTTCCACCCACCATTACAAGAAGACATGCTCTTGAAATTTCGCTCCTAAGCCACTTGCACTAAGACATCCACCACCTACTTGGTAGGCTTTAGAGCACAATTTTCCACTCAAGCTAAATGAATATCTACAAACACTTTTATTAGTAGCGTCCCAAATATGCAACATAATGTGAAACACTTTCGTAAAAATGCAAATGAATTGATGTGTCCCAGAGTAAGGGTACTTTGAAGGAGGTTAACATAATCAACCATTAAATATGCAAAGCATTAAAGAGATTATATAGTATACAATACTATTATTAAATAAAATTGGATGTCTTAACACTATCAATATTGATTATTTTGTATTTGCAATTTAATATTAACTTAATACATGGAAAAATATATATATCTTCTTCTACACATATTATCTCCTTTTCTTTTTTCTTCATTGTAATAAGGGCTCAGCCGGTAATCATGTCAATTATATCCATGATCATAACTTTATTCTTGATACTACAAAAATAGAATAGAAAAAATATTATTTGTTAAATTTAAAATTGTTATTGGGCTGGCATGCTCTGGATCTAATTGTTGGAAAGAGAATCAGAGGCGGCCTCTTTTGCAAGCGGATGCTAGAGGCAGTCGGGAGCGAATGATGAGATCCATGGCGCTCGCCCTCACGAACTGCATGTTCGATACCACATGTGCTCGCAGACGAGCCAGTCAAGAATTGGGCATGGAAGAGAAGCATCTGTAGCCCGCTTTACCATTCATATAGCCATTGCGCATATGACCGCTTTACCATTCATATAGCCATTGCGCACATGACCTACAATGGAAATTCCAATAGTTGCAGGAAAAACGAAAAAATTAAAACAGAAATGGAATATCAAAAACAACCGACAAAACTCGAACCAGAAACCTCTTACTGTTCCATTAACCGACAGGCGGAGTGTTGACCTTGTGCCTGTGCCTAGAAAAAACATCCATTCATTTCGTGCATGTCTTGTGCCGGTAGTTACGGGCTAGCACAAAAATGAAGAAACAAACGGCAGGAAGGCCAGTCTACAGGGTATTCATGGAGCTCACTGCGCGGGAACTTTAAAATTCAAAATTGAAATGCAGGGACTGCGTCTTGGGAAGTGATCCCTTTCGTATGGATTTCAAAATTGAAATGCAGGATTGAGATTTTGAAATTTTTTGAATGGTAACAGAAACGAGCGGGAGTGGAGATTTTGAATTTTTTTGAAACGGAGGATGGAGGACATGAGCAGCAGCATCAAAGTGTGCATCTCCCCTACGTCAGCTGGCTCAAAAGTCAAGAGGCCACCCGGATGACTTCGCAGCACGGACTGCACAAGCTAACGGTAACGTCGTTTGGGGAAGTCGCCTGCCGGAGTATGTGGTGGCCGGGAGAAATGATCGGCGATGGTCAGAGTAAGCCATCGGCGGTGGTCGGCAAAGGTGCAAATTGTTTGCCCTTTAGCCTACGCCTAAGTTATCTGGGGTGCGTTTTGAAGAGGATCACAGCGGTCATGTAGGTGGCAGGGTTTAGAAGGTTGGTGGGGTATACGAAATGGTCTTCACCTTACAACAAAACACTGGACTGAATCCATCGTCGAGTCATTGTGGAGTATGTGTTCAGTTATAGAGTCGGTCTGAAACTGGCTTGGGGAATGAGAAACCAACTATCTTCACCGATGGCAGTAGAGTACAGGGTTTAGGACCACCGCTTGTGGGGTTTAATGTTGAGGAGAAGCGCTCGCAGGTTGGAATACAGACAGAGCCTACACAGAGGGGCAGTCTTCAGTGTAAGGAAGGTTTTCTTAAGAGAGGTGCTTGAGTGTGGAAGCCAAAAAAGACGAAGTGTCGACTGATAATGGGTGTTGATGTGGGGTTCGAGGAGTCTTGTCAACTATCACTCTGTGCACTGGTAGGGAGGTTCGCTTATAAATCTCGGTGCAAAATTCCCCTCAAAGAGTAGATGCAGAGAACATGGGTTCCGCTAATAGGATATGCGCCAGATTTACTGACCCTCCCACGCAGATGGTTTGGTTTGGTGTTCAAAAACCCTGAGGACTTTACGTTTATCCTGGGTAGATTTTGGGATTTTGAGGGGGGAAGTTTAATGCTGACGAGATGGCGCATTCGTTTCGACCCATCTACGGAATATTTCAGCTACCGCCATGTATGGGTATTACTACCTGACCTTCCTCTCCAACTGTGGAATGCAAAAGTATTGGAGGCGATTGGAAAAATGGTGCGGCGTTTCATCAGGGTTGATGAAGTTGTTTTTCACTCTCAGGATAAGAGAATGGCTCGGGTTTTGGTTGAGTTGGATATCCACGCGGGCCTGTTGGAGACACTTGAAATAGATTGGCGGGGCCACTTAACAATCCAAAGACTGGACTAGCTGAGTAATCATTTTCGATGTTCACTTTGCAGACGGATTGGTCACCTGCGAAAGGACTACCAGAAAGTGATCGGGGTATCGAACTAGGAGGACTCCATGGAAGAATTATCAAAAGATTTGTATATGAGTGAAGCGGACTCGCAAGGGATGGGTAAACTTGCAGATGGGAGCGTTGGAGATAGCCCTGGTATCACAGCCGACACCTCCGTAGGTAAGCTAAAGACACACTGCCATGCTCTGTATTTTTCATTATCTTCATGGGAATGAGATCTTCTAGACAGTACTTTTCGCCGGACTTGGCTATCACACCTAAACTTGACCCGTGAACTTCTGTTTTAAATGATCCTGTTGGATCGGACCCTGAAGTTACTAGGCATGTCGCTTTCCCTGTGTCGGATAATACTAAAGTGACATTGTTTGTCTCACATTCACCCAAGACTTTTGTGGAAAGGCCCAACTCGGTATCGCAAACTTTTAATCCTACAGTGGGTGAACACGCGTTGGATAATGTGATTAATTCATTGGTTCCATCCTTTAGGGAGGCTACTAGCCCCATACCCATCTCAACTTTCCTAGGAAGGGAAGTCATCGATCGAGAAGAGGATAGTGGAGTTGTAGGGGCGATTACAAGTATAGAGGAAGGCTCTGTGAAGGACTTATCATGGGCGTGGGGACTAGGGCTAGAGATCTCTCCTATTAAAACAAGGAGTGTCTGCAAGAAGCTGGGGACTAATCTTTCATTTTTTGCACAACATTTATCGTCTTTCCATGAACAGGGGGGCACTTAGAGGCATGAAATCCCTAGCAAGGGCCAAGTCATGATCCTCCTCCCACTGAATATTAGAGGGGTAGGAGGAACCCTAAAATTGGCCTCTATGCGAAGACTTATTTCCAAATGTAGTCCGGATATTATTTTTCTTCAAGAGACCCTGGTAGTTGAGGACAAGGCTAGACATTTCATGAATGCATTACGTCCTGAGTGGATGATCTGTGTTATCAATTCAATAGGGAAGTCTGGTGGACTGCTCGTGTCTTGGGATCCAAAAGTTTTCGATTTAAAGCCATTCCTAAGCTGTGGTGGCATTTTATTGACATGTTATCATTTATATGATAAAAGAAGAATTACTTTTTTAAATGTATATGGCTCGTGCATTGAACGCAAGCAATTATGGGAAAAGGTGGATGCAAAGGGCATGTTAGCTCTCGGTGATCTAATCATGGCAGGGGATTTGAACTTTACAACCAGTATAGAAGAGGTTTGGGGTGCTTCGGCATTACCGGATCCTTTGGCGGCTTTTTTCAAAGAAATTTTCATTAAAAATCAGCTTATTGAGATTCAGCCTACGTAGGGGGTACCGACATGGCGAAATGGAAGAAGTGGAGTGGACGAAATTCAAAAAAGATTAGACATAGTATATGCCTCGGAATATTTCATACATTCGTTGGCTAGATATAGGACGTGGGTGGAATATCTTTTTATATCCGATCACGCTCCAGTATTGCTCCAACTAGACATAGGCTTCTTGTCAGTTGCTCATCCGTTCAAATTCAATCTAGCATGATTACGTGAAGAGTCATTTGCAGCTCTGGTTCGAGAGGTGTGGATCTCACAACAGGCACAAGCGGAAGAGGGAGCCCAAAGGAGACTTGTAGGGAAGCTGAGAATGCTAAAGGCCCAAGTAAAGGCTTGGACAAATTAAAGAAAATTTCAGGAACAAGCAGCATTGGAAAATATCGAAAAGGAGTTAGTTGTTCTCTACAAGCAAAAAATACATAGTGTTTTCAGTTTTGATTTCAATCCTCGACTGAAATCTCTAGAGGTTGATCGTAAAAAATTACTACTCGCAGATGAGGAACGGTGGCGACAAAAAAGTAGGGCTATATGGATACAATGTGGTGACAAAAATACTAAATTTTTCCATCGTTTTGCTAGCCACAGGAGAAATAAAAAACATCTATGGGAAATAAAGGATGAATCTGGCCAGGTAGACTATGGACAGGAGGCTATAAAGGAAGAAGCTCAGAGATACTTCAACTCATTCTATCAAGACACTGGGCAAAACTCCAATGAGGAGCAAATAGCGATGGTAAGACTCTTTCCAAGAATTGTATCTGAGGACGAAGTACAAACTCTTGAGAATCGTTTTACCAGCGAGGAAGTCTTAGAGGTCTTAAAGGGTTTCACTAAGGACAAAAGTCTAGGACCCGACAGGTGGACTATTGAGTTCTTTTTACACTTTTATGAGTTGATTGGGAAAGATTTGCTTGAGGCAGTTGAGGAAACTAGGAATAGTGGAGATGTCATTAGATCCTTGAATTCGACCTTTATTGCTCTTATACCAAAAGTCAATTGCCCTACATCCTTTGGTGATTTCCGCACGATTGCTTTGTGTAACCTTTGCTATAAGATCATAGGAAAAATCGTAGCAAGAAGGATCGGACCAATTCTGTCCCATTCACTGTCTGAGGAACATCTGGGCTTCTTAAAAGGGAGGCAGATTTTAGATGTTATAGGAGCAACACAGGAATGTCTACACAATATAAAAGCAAAGAAACTTCAAGCCATCATTCTAAAGCTTGACTTAAAAAAGGCTTATGATTATATTAGTTGGTACTTTCTTCGCTTAACTCTTCTCCAGTGCAGATTTGGTTTGCCTACGACAAAGTGGATCATGGGTTGCGTCTCAACAGTAGCTTTCACCATATTGATTAATGGAGAATCGACTGTATTCTTCCATAGCGGAAGAACTCTAAGACAGGGGTGCCCTCTGTCGGCCCTGTTATTTATTCGTGTGATGGAAGGGTTGAGCCTATCACTAAAAAGAGGTCAAGATGAAGGAAAATTGACAGGGATAAAGGTTTCAAAATTAATAAGGATTTTACATCTCCTTTTCGTAGATGATATTCTCATTATGTCAAAAGCATCTCTAGATGAATGGCAAGAGATTGGTAGGATTCTGACAGTTTTTTGTGGAGCTACAGGGTTGTTGATCAATGTTCAGAAATCCACTTTTCACCATTTTGGAGTTCAGCAGAATACACTTGATAGTCTAAAAGAATTTTTCCCTTATAATTTTATTGAACTTTCAGATGGTTTCAGTTATCTAGATTACTTCCTAAAACTAGACAGCTATAAGGTGGAGGATTGGCAATGGCTCATTGCTAAATTCGAGAAGAGAATAAACCATCGGTGCAATCAATGGCTTTCTATTGGAGGTTGTTATGTACTAATTAAGGCAGTTCTAGAGAGCTAGCCAGTCTACTGGATGGCGATGGCTCATATTCTGTCTTTAGTACTTAATCGAATCCGCCAAGTGGTTTTCTCTTTCCTTTGGTCTAGAAGCAAACAGAAGAAGAGCTATCACTTGTGTAGCTGAGAGACCATAGCAAGGCCAAAAAATTTCGGGGGTTGGGGTCTAAGAAATATCTACAGTTTCTATAGAGCCTTGACGACTAATACTTTGTGGAGGATTCTTATGAAAAGGGGCTTATGGCATCGTGTCA
Organism: Picea mariana; assembly: GCA_032191745.1. Taxonomy (NCBI): domain Eukaryota; kingdom Viridiplantae; phylum Streptophyta; class Pinopsida; order Pinales; family Pinaceae; genus Picea; species Picea mariana. Next base: position 120,511 of record JASDQU010736706.1, on the reverse strand, counting down.
TAAAAGATAAATATCTTCCTTTCGGGTCAGTAGCGAGATGGTTGAGAACGACTACAATTGTGGGGGTGCAGGGATCAAAGACATGGAAAAATCTACTCAAATCCTTGCATGTCCTTTTACATTGGATTGCATGGAGTCTGGGTTCGGGACAATCCATTATTATTGGAAAAGATCATATTCTGGGTATGGGGAATGTCGCGATACTATCTGAAGAACTGATATTAAATCTCAATCAGAGAAGGGTGCATTATTTTTATCAGGCGAGCAGTGAGTTTGTCCCGGCACGATATGCTCAAATTGGTTAACAAGTGAGGATATGGGACTAGTGGGAGATTTAGTGCTAGAATGGAAGATGTTCAGACGATCTTTAATCGATAATGGAGTACAATTGTTTGACAGATCGGATGTGCTAAAATGGACGGGGGGCGACTATTCTAGCCAGATTTCAGTTAAAAATGTATATGAGGCCATAGAGGCAAAGCAGTGGAAAAATTCTATTGGAGGGTGGAGGAAGTTTCTATGGTTATGGGAATGCCCACTTAAAATCAAGCTCTTTGTATGGTTGGTCGCAGAAAATAAAATTCTCACTTGGGAGAATTTACAACTTAGAGGACACATTGGACCAGGACTTTGCTACCTCTGTAAGAACAATAGGGAGACTGTAAATCATTTGTTTGTAGATTGTCCATTCACCATTTCTGTCTAAGATAGGATTAAAGCACCCAAATCTCTTATATCTTGGTGGAATGGTACAACTGTAGCAGAATGCTTTAAAATTTGGAATGCCCAAAATCGATCATATCCTTCTTTGTCGGCTTATATATGTTGGTTTATATGGTTAGAAAGAAACTTCACCATTTTTTAGGCTGGAAATCCTTCTATTCAGAAGGTGGTCTATAAAACTTTATGCGTAGTGGGTGATTCAAAGAAAAAGTTAAAGGAACAAATCCCGAGATCTCATGCATGTGTAACAGTTGGTCAAGGTATTATAGGGTGGTTTGATGGGGCTGAGGAACAAAATGGAAAAAATAGTGGGGCAAGCGTGGTGATAAAGGCTAGCGAACACTGAATATATAAATGGACATTAAATTGTGGACATGGCACAAATACTAGAGTTGAGCTTTTGGGGTATGGGCATTACTTACATTGGCTTCTTGGCTCTCATTCCCAGACATTCTCATCCATGGAGATTCTAAAATAGTCATAGATTGGCTACAGGGTAAAGGTACATTGTGGGTGGTCACACTAGACTGTTGGAAGGACATGATTGTTGATCTTATCAAGCTCTTCAGGAATATCTCTTTCGCGCATGTTTATAGAGAAACTAATCAAGAAGCGGATAGTTGATCCAAACAGGCTCTCCAAAAGCAACCGAGGATTATTGCATACCATCTATGTGAAGAGGGCCATGAGGGTCCTACAATGTTCTTAAATTTATATTAGAAGTCTTTGGAGAGAAACAATGATCTTTTGTGAAGTTTTTGGGGCGCTCTATTGTGTAGTTTTATGTCGGGAAATATGTATTTCCTTTTTTTTCAGGTCTTTGTATTTTGTTATGGAGTTTTTAGCTGGGGAAATATGTCCCAGTAACTGTCATTGGGAGATGTAAATGTCCAAGGATCCAAAAGGCATATGTTGATGTAAAACTCTGATATGATAAGTTTATATTTACAATATAAATATAAATTTTCGAAATTTTATGTGGAAAAACAAAATATGCATGTATTTAACATGTCAATTTGCATAGATAATCATAAATAAAATGGGTCGAGTCAACCATTTCCATCATCCCCATGTACGAATCAAAGTTTGAGGTCGGAAGAGACTTCATATCTGATTGACCAAACATGACTGCACGCCAAGGCCGACACGCCACTCTATCGTCGACGACATGGCAGCGAGGTTGTCCAGTGAATCGCTCGTCGTCTCGTGCCTCTTCAGAATCATGCGCTTCCTCGTGGTGGAGGGAAAAAAAATATGGTGAAGGGTGGGTGGTGATATGGTAAAACAGTTTTTAGGAGTAATAGGGAAAACAAATTCCTCTCATATGTTTGGCATAATTAATTTTAATTAAGAAATTATGATTATAATTTAATATTAAAAAGTAAACAAGTTGCTTGAGTTTTTTTTTAGGAGATATATTATGTTTCTAAAATTTTGGAATGTTCAAACTCCACTTATCAAAGTAAAAATAATGGGTACCTTCACTCATTATGATGGACAAATAAAGCTAAAATAATGGGTGTTCAAAATTTTATACACAATTTATCTCCAAAAAATTCAAGCAATATCGTAACTAAATATGAAAACCTACACACTCATAAGTAAATTAAAATTAATTAATATTGTAAAATATTGAAATATTATATTTTAAATAATTTAATTAATATAATAATAAAGAAAATATTAAGACAGTTAGTGAAAATACTTGAACTTTTTAAAAATAAATTATGTGAAAATTTTTGAAACGGTTATGAAGAATGCCAAGAAAACTTGAATTTTTGAAAAGCTAAGAATTAAAATCAAGAAAAGAGTTGTTAATCTTACCTCCTTATAAATCTTTATCCAACACTCTTTTATAACATTTCAACTTTTTTAATTGGATAATACAATGTATATTTGAAATATTGAAAATTTCAAAATCTTTTACATCAAAATGGAGGAAGGAGAGGAAAGTCTCTTTCTTTCATTATTCAACCATTTCCATCATCCCCATGTAAAAGAGAACAACCGATATAAGCCTCGTCAAATTATATTTTTCTAATATAATTTGAAAAAAAAAATTATAATTGTCTCATATAATTTGAAAAATAATTTTATAATGATAATATAAGTAACTAAGTTAATTAAAAATTTATAATTTTTTATTTAATTAATATATTTTATATAATAATTATAAATCGAAAATTATGTTATGTTAAAAATTCAAAATTCAATGCAACCATGCATGTGAGCAACAAGTTAGGTTAAAATTTGTGCCCTCTTTCCTTGACAAAATTTATGAAGCATGCATGGAACCCACGTGAGTGATAAAGGTATTGCCCCTCACATAGATATACCACATGTGTTACCAGAATATGTTTATAAGTATGTTTTTCTTTTACATCTTCTTTCTAATGTTTGATAGGATAAATACTTTTGGCATAATGAAGGTGTAAGAGAGTTGAGGGATAATGTTAGGCAACTTTAAATGTAGTTGTAGCATTGAACTAACATTGATGTTATGAGGCATGGCATTTAAAAAAAAAAGAGGTATATTGGCATGTTCTAAGTATCACTGAAATAACATTGATGTTATGAGGCATCTCATTTGTGAAAAAGAGGTATATTGGTGTGTTCAAAGTGAATATATTTATATAACTTTGAATGAGGTATGGCATTCTCAAAGAAGAGGTGAATTGATGTGTTCAAAGTGAGTATATTTCACATAACTTCGAGGTATTATAAATAGGATTTAGCTTTGTCAATGTTATAGGATTATGTAAAAGTTGCAATTACGAGGTCTATTATGTTAACTTGATTTTATAGGATGAGGTCTAAGATGGTTAGCATTATAGTTGAAAATAAATGTTGACATAACAAGTATTTCAAGATAAAATTTTGCTTGAAATGAAGGTATGTTCAATGGATATTGTAGCTGATTTTGAAATGAGAGTTTCTTCGTTGGTTGACTCGTGGATGTTGTTGGGATACTCTTCAATGGGAAGGAATAAGGGTATAATCTCACCTCTTCCTCCTCTGATGTTTGCCTCTACTCTTATGCATTCATACCAAATTCAACATGTTGTGGTTGGGGTCGCCTTTGCTACTGCCATGGACTCCCAAGCATGTGAACCTCCCCCTCTGCAACCCACATTGCATAAGGTATTTTTGGCCTCCTCTATGGAGTCTCAAAGCCCCGCACTTGAGTTGAGAAAGCAACAACCCATAGGTTGAGGGTCCTTTAGAATATCCTTGGACAATATTCAATGACTAAGCTTTGCCCCTTTACCAAGATCTTAAAATGTGCAATGGGTGGCTCTAACGATCCTTCAAATACTATGTCCTCTTCTACGTCTTGAATGGTTATACAACTGCACCTGGTGCATTTCCTTCAACCTCTCTCTCACTCCCCTCCATAATCTTTTCTGTGGAGAAGGTTGCAGTCCCTAATGTTGTTTGGAGGTCGACTAGGTTGAGAGGAGATTGATCATCTCGAGGAACACAAAGTGATCTACAGATTAAATGCATCATGATCATATTTGAAATAACTATAGGGTTGGACTAAAACGTCTTGGGGCCCTTTCTCACAAAAGTTGTGGCTATTCATCCTGCGATTGAAGGCTTCTTTGTTCTTGAGTTTGATTATGTTGAGGATTGATGTGAGGGTCATGGTTTCTAAGAGGGGTTGACTCAATCATGAAGTTGTGGAAGTCAAAGTTTTACCTTCATGTTGAATCCATATCCTTGGTTTCTCTTTCGGTAAGATTGTTGAATTTTCCATTTGAGTTCTAGAGTCCTCAATGACTAGAACTTATTAGAGATGTCTTAGGTGAGTTCGTTTGTATTAGTATTTCCACTATGGCCCAAGGTGCTACTACATTTACTCACCTTTGTATATACATAGATCTAATCAAAGGGATTCCCAATCAAATCATCTTGAGATATGGTGACTGCACTTGGGCCTAGGGGTGGATTATAAATATATTACCATTCGGTGCAAGTTTTATGTTGAACATTGGCATTTGGTGACTTCATCTTTAAATGCATATGGTCTCAAACAATGTAATGGGAAACAATTGTCTCCTTCTCGATCTCCCTCTTGGTAGTAGAAATCAATCAATACTCCAAACAAGGTGGAGCCTTCCAAGCCTCTTGAGGACATCTTAGTGTTCGAGCCAATTTTCCCTCTAATACTACCAAGCTCCCCATTGTTCCTTCTAAGGGAAGGAGCACTATTAGTGTTTCTTAGTAGCACACTTCTTCAAATGTAGAGATGACGAGACTCCTCGTTGGAAAACAAAGGCACGAATCTAACTCTTCTTATCAAGATGATGTAGTTGGTACTCCAACCCCTAATGTAGATTGCCAACAAGTCATGATCATTGATGTTCTTGATGCCCATATTGAGGGTGCACACTGACTAGAAAACACAAAGGAAAGAAATGCAAGTAGGATGGATCTTAAGCTCTGTTGCCTCACATGATTTTGTTTTATGTCAGTGACGAATATGCCCCATGGGCAATGTATATTAGTCTCATTGATATTGAATGTTTTGGCTTAAACTAATGCACATCTTTTAAGTTTTGGATGATGTTTTTGGGGGTTGTGATTGCATTATGTCTTTTTGTATCAGAGCTTTATACATATTTCTTATTAATAGAGTTTAAAGGAAGCTTTAATTTATAAAAAAAATTGCATGTCTACACAAATGTATAATAATAATAATAATAATCTAATTTTAAGGTCACGACCAAGCCAAACACCAAATTGGTGTATGAGAGTCTCTTGTTTGTGGGACAAGGGTCCCTTTCAGTGCAGGGATTTGACTACTAAAGTCTACAGAGGTGTACATACCCTACCCCACTCTGGATTTGAGCCTATGACCTTCGAGAAGGAAACACATGTTCTTAACCATTAGGCTCACTCAAGTTGTAAACCTTCACCCCACTTCTATTGAACACACACATATAAATATTAAACAAGTAATATTAATAATTATAATAAATAATAAATGAAATGGCACATCCTAATTAAGGGACATGACCTATCAACCAATGTGACTAGTCAATGTGTATAGGTACATTGTCACATGGCATTGTATTCAACATCTCTCATGTTACATATTCAATACATTATTTTGATTTATATAGATTCTTTTATGTTATCATATTTAGTTTATGAACTATGTTGTTCATTTCATATTTAGTAAATGAGCAAAGTTCATCATTGACATCGAAAGTTAAGTTTTCATTCCTGACCTTAGCTTTTGACCATATGCCACACTCATTCTATGAAAATTTCTTTGAACACAAGAGGCTTTTGGCCATTAAAAATTGAAAATTTCTTTGATCACAAGAGGTTTTTGGCCACTAAAAATTCAAAATTTATAATGAAGAAAGATATTCCAAAGATATTCCATTGCAAATTGAGGATCACTTTACTATGTGTCAAATATTAAAGGTACTATACAATTTTATTGTCTGTGCATAAAAATAAATCTTATTCTAAAAGTTATACGTTTTGACTTTTTTCCCAAAAAAAAATCTATTTAATTTTACCCAAAATTAAATAATAAAAAAATGTGTCATCAAATTTCAACCAAAAACAAAATGTAAAATAATTAGACAACACCTAAAAATAATAAAATATTATAACAAGACTATTATAATAACAAGACTGTAACCACTGATTAGTAGTAGGAAGGTCGGACTGTACAAACAAAATCACAGCCACTGCACACTTCGCCGATAGATATAACTTAGTAAGTGACGTCTAAAAAAGCTGCCAAATCCACCCATAATATTTCCAAACCCTCGACCATTAGGACAACCTAGGATGACAGGGGTATTATAAATT
>JASDQU010736706.1:89326-100629 GCA_032191745.1 Picea mariana | reverse complement strand
AAACAGATCCTCCACCATGATATGCTCTGCCTTTGATGGTAGGCTTTCTATTGTATTGTCGACACAAATTCCCAGCAAGTATGCATGTATTTGGCAGATACTCATTTATGATATCATTTGCTTCTTGAAATGGATGGAGTTGTAGATTTAATGGAGGCCGGTTTTTTAGCTCTCCTTTTACTGTTAAGCCTTAGAAGTGATAGTTGACTTGTTGGAGGCCTAGAGGATTTTTTGGAGGTGGATCGACTTTAAGTTATCTGGGGTACAATTTGAAGAGGATCACAATAGTCCTGTAGGCGTTAGTCCTCACCCTATTTGGTGAGCCTGTTGCAGCCATCCGTTTGCCTAGCCGATACCGCTCACCATTTTTCTAGGAGACATCTCAGGATTAGACAGGGGTCCTTTAATAACTGTCTTAACTTTCTTCTCTATCATTACACTGTATCAATCCCAGAGTCATGTCTTATCTGTCACGATACCACTTATGTATTGAGGTGGTAGTTTTTAGAATATTGGTGGGGTATACGAAATTACTTGTTTGGTCAGCTCACTCATGGGTGTGGTTGACGAGGAGGTTTGGGAGCAGGAGGGACTATTTACCTCGGTGAATGAGCTCTGTAGAACTAAATGCAGTGGGTTTGATATTTATGAACACTTTACTTCACTAGTAGACACCTCGTCGAACTTCAACTTACAACAAAACACTGGATTGAATCCATCGTCGAGTCATTGTGGAGTATGTGCTCAGTTACAGAGTCGGTCTGCAACTGGCTTGGGGAATGAGAAACCAACTAGCTTCACCGATGGGAGTAGAGGTCAGGGTTTAGGACCATCGGTTGTGGGGTTTAATGTTGAGGAGAAGCGCTCACAGGTTGGAATATAGGCATAGCCTACACAGAGGTGTTGTGTTCAGTGTAAGGAAGGTTTTCTTAAGAGAGGTGCTCAAGTGTGGAAGCCAAAAAAGACGAACAACCGACTGATAATGGGTGTGGATGTGGGGTTAGAGGAGTCCTGTCAACTATCACTCTGTGCATTGGTAGGGAGATTTGCTTATAAATCTCTGTGCAAAATGCCCCTCAAAGAGTGGATGCAAAGAAATTGGGTTCCACTAATAAGATATGCGCTAGAGTTACTGACCCTCCCACGCATATGGTTTGGTTTGGTGTTTAAAAACCTTGAGGATTCTACGTTTATCCTGGGTAGATTTTGGGATTTTGAGGGGGGAAGTTTAATGCTGAAGAGATGGCGCATTTGTTTCAACCCATCTACAGAATATTCCAGCTACCACCATGTATGGGTATTACTACCTGGCCTTCCTCTCCAACTATGGAATGAAAAAGCATTGGAGGTCATTGGAAATATGTTGGGGCATTTCATTAGAGTTGATGAAGTTGTTTTTCACTCTCAGGATAAGAGAATGGCTTGGGTTTTGGTTGAGCTGGATATCCACGCGGGCTTGCTGGAGACGCTTGAAATAGATTGGCGGGGCCACTTAACAGTCCAGAGAGTGGACTATCTGGGTATTCCTTTTTGATGTTCACTTTGCAGACAGATTGTTCACTTGTGAAAAGACTGCTAGAAAGCGGTCGGGGTATCGGACTCAGAGGAATCCATGGAAGAATTATCAAAATATTTGTATATGAGTGAAGCAGACTTGCAAGGGATGGGTGAACTTACAGATGGGAGCGTTGGAGATAGCTTCGGTACCAGAACCAACACCTTCGTAAGTAAGCTAAAGACACACTGCCCTGCTCTTTATTTTTCATTATCTTCGTTGGAACGAGATCTTTTGGACAATACTTTTCCGCCGGACTTGGCTACCACACCTAAACTTGACCCAAGAACTTTTGTTTCAAATGATCCTCTTGGATTGGACCTTGAAGTTACTAGGCTTGTCCCTTTCCCTGTGTCAAATAATACTAAAGTGGCATTCTCTATCACACATTCATCCAAGACTTTTGTGGAAAGGCCTAGCTTGGTATCGCAAACTTTTAATTGTGTAGTAGGTGAACACACATTGGATAATGTGATTAATTCATTGTTTCCATCATTTAGGGAGGCTACTAGCCCCATACCCATCCCGACTTTCCTAGGAAGGGAAGTCATCGATTGAGAGGAGGATAGTGGAGTTGTAGGGGCGATTACAAGTATAGGGGAAGTCTCTGTGAAGGACTTAGCCTGGGCGTGGGGATTGGGGCTAGATATCTCTCCTATTAAAACAGGAAGTGCCCGCAAGAAGCTCGGGACTAATCTTTCATTTTTGCACAACATTTATCGTCTTTCCATGAACAAGGGGCACTTAGAGGCATGAATGCCCTAGCAAGGGCCAAGTCATGATCCTCCTCTCATTGAATATTAGAGGGGTAGGAGGACCCCTAAAATTGGCCTCTATGCGAAGACTTATTTCCAAATGTAGTCCGGATATTATTTTTCTTCAAGAGACCCTTGTAGTTGAGAATAAGGCTAGACATTTCATGAATGCATTATGTCTTGAGTGGATGATATGTGTTGTCAATATAGTAGGGAAGTCTGGTGGACTGTTGGTGTCTTGGGATCCAAAAGTTTTCGATTTAAAGCCATTCCTAAGTTGTGGTGGCATTTTATTGACGGGTTATCGTTTATATGATAAAAGAAGGATTACCTTTTTAAATGTATATGGCACGTGCATTGAGCGCAAGCGATTCTAGGAAAAGGTGGATGAAAAGGGCCTGCTAGCTCTCGATGATCTAATCATGGAAGGGGATTTGAACTTTACAACCAGTACAGAAGAGGTTTGGGGTGCTTCGGCATTACCAGATCCTTTGGCGGTTTTTTTTAAAGAAATTTTCATTAAAAATCAACTTATTTAGATTCAGCCTACGGAGGTGGTACCGACGTGGAGAAATGGAAAAAGTGGAGTGGACAAAATTGAAAAAAGATTAGACAGAGTATATGCCTCAGAGGATTTCCTACATTCGTTAGCTAGATATAGGATGTGGGTGGAATATCCTTTTATATCTGATCACGCTACAGTATTCCTCCAACTCGACACGAGATTCTTAACAGTTCCTCATCCGTTCAAATTTAGTCCATCATGGTTACGTGAAGAGTCATTTGTAGCTCTGGTTTGGGAGGTGTGGATCTCACAGCAGAAAAAAGCAGAAGAGGGATCCTAGAGGAAACTTGTAGGGAAGCTGAGAATGATAAAGGCCCGAGTAAAGGTTTGGACAAATGAAAGAAAATTTCAGGAACAACAAGCATTGGAAAATATCGAAAAAGGAGTTAGTTGTTATCTACAAGCAAAAGATACAAAGTGTTTTCAGTTTTTATTTTGATCCTCGAATGAAATATCTAGAGGTTGATCGTAAAAAATTACTACTAGCAGATGAGGAACGATGGCAACAAAAAAATAGGGCTATATCGATACAATGTGGTGACAAAAATACTAAATTTTTCCATCGTTTTGCTAGCCACAGGAGAAATAAAAAACATATATGGGAAATAAATGATGAATCTGGCCAGGTACACTATGGACAGAAGGCTATAAAAGAAGAAGCTCAGAGATACTTCAACTCATTCTATCAAGACATCATCTCATTTTATCAAGACACTGGGCAAAACTCCACTGAGGAGCAGATAGCGACGGTAAGACTCTTTCCAAGAATTGTATCTGAGGACGAAGTACAAACTCTTGAGAATCCTTGCACCAGCTAGGAAGTCTTAGAGGTCTTAAAGGGTTTCACTAAGGACAAAATTCCACGACCCAATGGGTGGAATGTTGAATTCTTTTTACACTTTTATGAGTTGGTTGGGAAATATTTGTTTGAGGCAATTGAGGAAACCAGGAATAGTGGAGATGTCATCAGATCCTTGAATTTGACCTTTATTGCTCTTATACCAAAATTCAATTGCCCTACATCCTTTGGTGATTTTCACCCGATTTCTTTGTATAACCTTTGCTATAACATCATAGCAAAAATCATAGCAAGAAGGATCAGACCAATTCTATCTCGTTCACTGTCTGAGGAACAACTGGGATTCTTAAAAGGGAGGCAGATTTTAGATGCTATAGGAACAATACATGAATGTCTACACAGTATAAAAGCAAAGAAACTTCAATCCATCATTCTAAATCTTGACTTAAAAAAGGCTTACGATTGTATTAGTTGGGACTTTCTTCGCTTAACTCTTCTCTAGTGCGGATTTGGTTTGCCTACGAAAAAGTGGATCATAGGTTGCGTCTCAACAACAACTTTCACGATATTGATTAATGGAGAATCGAATGTATTCTTCCAGAGCGGAAGAGGTCTAAGATAGGGGTGCCCTCTGTCGCCCCTATTATTTATTGTTGTGATGGAAGGGTTGAGCCTATCACTAAAAAGAGGTCAAGATGAAGGAAAATTGACAGGGATAAAGGTTTCAAATTAATAAGGATTTTACATCTCCTTTTCGTAGATGATATTTTCATTATGTCAAAAGCATCTCTAGATGAATGGCAGGATATTAGTAGGATTCTGACAGTTTTTTGTGGAGCTACAGGGTTGTTGATCAATGTTCAGAAATCCACTTTTCTCCATTTTGGAGTTCAGCAGAATACACTTAATAGTCTAAAAGAATTTTTCCATTATAATTTTAATGAACTTTCGGATGGTTTTAGGTATCTAGGTTACTTCCTGAAACTAGACAACTATAAGGCGAAGGATTGACAATGGCTCATTGCTAAATTTGAGAAGAGAATAAACCATTGGTGCAATCGATGGCTTTCTATTGGAGGCCGCTATGTACTAATTAAGGCAGTTCTAGAGAGCTATCCAGTCTACTGGATGGTGATGGATCATATTCTGTCTTCAGTGCTTAATCGTATCTGCCAAGTGGTTTTCTCTTTCCTTTGGTCTGGAAGCAAATAGAAGAAGAGGTATCACTTGTGTAGTTGGGAGACCATAGCAAGACCAAAAATTTGCGGGGGTTGGGGTCTGAGAAATATCTACAGTTTATATAGATCCTTGACGACTAATACTCTGTGGAGGGTTCTGATGAAAAAGGGCTTATGGCATCGCGTCATAAAAGATAAATATCTTCCTTTCGGGTCAGTAGCGAGATGGTTGAGAATGGCTACAATTGTGGGGGGTTCAGGGATCACAGACATGGAAAAGTTACTCAAATCCTTGAATATCATTTTATATTGGATTGCATGGAGTCTGGGTTCGGGACAGTCCATTATTATTGGAAAAGATCGTATTCTGGGTATGGGGAATGCTGCGATATTGTTTGAAGAACTAATATTAAATCTAAATCAGAGAAGAGTGCATTATTTGTATCAGGTGAGCAGTGAGCTTCGTCTCGGCACGATATGCTCAAATTGGTTAACAAGTGAGGATATGGGACTGGTGGGAGATTTAGCGCTAGAATGGGATATGTTCAAAAGTGCTTTAATCGATAATGGAATACAATTGCTTAACAGACCAGAGTGCTAAAATGGATGGGTGGCGACTATTCTAGCCAGATTTCAGTTAAAAATGTATATGAGGCCATAGAGGCAAAGCAGTGGAAAAGTTCTATTGGAGGATGGAGGAAGTTTCTATGATTATGGGAATGCCCACTCAAAATCAAACTCTTTGTATGGTTGGTCGCAGAAAATAAAGTTCTCACTTGGGAGAATTTACAACTTAGAGGACACATTGGGCCAGGACTTTGCTACCTCTATAAGAATAATAGGGAGACTATAAATCATTTGTTTGTAGATTTTCCATTCACTATTTCTGTTTGGGATAGGATTAAAGCAGCCAAATCTCTTATATCTGGGTGGAATGGTACAATTGTAGCAGAATTCTTTAAAAATTGGAATGCCCAAAATCGATCATATCCTTCTTTGTCGGCTTATATATGCTCGTTTATATGGTTAGAAAGAAATTTCACCATTTTTTAGGTTGGAAATACTTACATTCAAAAGGTGGTCTATAAAACTTTAGGCGCGGTGGGTGATTCCAAGAAAAAGTTAAAGGAACAAATCCTGAGAGCTCATGCATGTGTAACAACTGGTCAAGGTATTATAGGGTGGTTTGATGGGGTTGCGCAACAAAATGGAAAAAATAGTGGGCCAAGGGGGGTGATAAAGGCTAGCGAACACTCAATATATAAATGGACATTAAACTATGGACATGGCACAAATACTAGAGTTGAGCTTCTGGGGGTATGGGCATTACTTACATTGGCTTCTCGGCTCTCATTGCCAAACAGTCTCATCCATGGAGATTCTAAAATAGTCATAGATTGGTTGCAAGGTAAAGGTACATTGCAGGTGGTCACAATAAACTATTGGAAGGACATGATTTATGATCTTATCAAGCTCTTCAGGAAATATCTATTTCGTGCATGTTTATAGAGAAGTTAATCAAGAGGCAGACAGTCTATGCAACCATGCTCTCCAAAATCAATCGGGGATTATTGCATACCATCTATGTGAAGAGGGCCATGAGGGTCTTGCTATGTTCTTAAATTTATATTATAAGACTCTCGAGAGAAACAATGATCTTTTGTGAAGTTTTTGGGGCGCCCTATTGTGTAGTTTTATGTCGGTAGATACGTATTTCCTTGTTTTCAGGTCTTTGTATTTTGTTATGGAGTTTTTAGCTAGGGAAATATTGCCCAATAACTGCTATTGGGAGATGTAACTGTCCAAGGATCCAAAAGGCATATGTTGATGTAAAAGTCTGATATGAACAGTTTATATTTACAATATAAATATAAAGGGAAATTTTATGTGGAAAAAAAAAGTATGCATGTATTTAACATGTCAATTTGGAAGGAAAAAACATAGATAATCATAAATAAAATGGGCCGAGTCGACCATTTCCATCATCCCCATGTACGAATCAAAGTTTGAGGCTGGGAGAGACTTCATATCCGATTGACCAGACATGATTTCATGCCAAGGTCGACGTGCCACTCTATCCTCGACGATATGGCAATGAGGTTGTCCAGCGAATCGTCCATCGTCTCGTGCATCTTCAGAATCATGCGCTTCGTCGTGGCGGAGGACGTCTTCCACGCCCCTGTTGTGAAAAGCGCAGAGGACTGAGGTAGCTGCGAGACGAGATACATCTTGATGCTCATCTCCAAGTGGTTTGTGAAAGAGAGAGAACAGTCGATGGTGTTGATGTTCATGCAGAAAGACGAGAGAACAGTGGCATCGTGTCACTATTCGCAGACTCTGCCCCGAGGACCGACATTCTCCAGAGAACGTGTAGGCGAGGAGGTTGTAGGTCTGGGTGACATGGGGATTTAAGCTCTACGAGGGGGAAATCACGGTTTTTTTCAAAGATAAAATTGGTAAAGTGAACCGTTGACAGTATGGTGAAGGGAGGGTGGTGATATGGTAAAGTAGTTTTTAGGAGTAATAGGGAAAAAAATTCCTCTCACGTGTTGATCCGGATTTAGGAGTGGAACGAAATGATTAATAGACTGAATACAATAAACACAAGATATGAACAATAACACAAATATCCAATGAACAATATCTTCTATTAAATAATGAAATAGGTTGAAACTGTAAAACTGCAGAACTGAAAACACTTGCTCGAATGGTGGTAGCTATCTTTGAGAAGAGATGTGGCTGCTATGTGCATTTTTATGAGTAGAATCGATTACAATGAGGCTCTAGAGGCCTTTTTGATATTACTCATAAATTCCAAAGCCCTAGACATTCAAAAACCTAACCCTAGAAGGTGAAACCCCAAAAGTCATGTGGGCTCTATGGGTAAGTTGGTGTAATTTGGTACCTCAACTTCCAAGGATCGTAACTTTTGCATACGGCCTTCGTTTTAGGCGTGTGATATCTCATTGGAAAGGTCTTTCAGATAACTACACATTTTTCCTTCAAACTCTAACTCTGGCTATAATTTTAATGTGGCGAGCCAAAAAACAACGTTTAAGGCCCCAAAACGGCCCTAGAAGTACAACAAGATGTGTTGACATGAAAACATACAAAATAAGCCAGTTGGATTAGGTGAGATGCCACTCGTATCCACCTGGAGGATGTGTGGGGCTTCAGACAACTCCAAAAGTGTAGAACCCACAATTACAAAGTAGTACAGAAGAATGTGATGAACAAAAAATGTACACAAGGAGCCAATTGGAATAGGTGGGTGGCTACCAATATCCACCTGGATCAATCCTCCTCCCTTAGGAAGCAATGGTCTCCATTGTGTCGAGTTCCCCCATCACATGAGGAAACTGCTACTGGATTTGGCCTTGGGTGAGCCACTTTCCTTGGTATAGGATTTGCCCTGCCTTGACAACCCGATAAAGTTGTATACATTGTTGGCGAGTGCCCTTGACCTGTGTGTCCACTATCTGATCAATGGATGCTTGTTCCATGAAGTCAGGGTTGCGATTTGTTGGTGTCAGTTGTTATGCGATCTCATAGGTGTCCAATAATAGGGGAAAATATGGCCAAAGGAGGTCCACATTGAATATTGGATGCAGACCAAGGAAGGGTGGAGTGTTGAGCTCAAAATCATTGCTACCCACAACCTTGGTGATAGTGTAAGGCCCATAACGAAGTGGGCGAAGCTTCCGATGGGGCCCGGTGAGAAACTCCTTCTGCAAATGTAATGAGATTTTGTCACCAACCTGAAACTGGTGCGGTACCCTGTGTTGATCATGGCGTTTCTTGTACTTAGCATTGGATTTCTGCAAAATCTCCTGGACCTGTTGGCAGATGTGTTGAATCCGCTCAATAAATCTGGTGACTTTGTCAATCACAGACTGATCAAGAGAAGAGTCTGTATGTGTGGTGGCAAGAGGAAGTGCAACATCAATGGGTCCCAAGGGTTGGAATCCCAGACCCACCTGAAATGGTCTATGGTTGGTGGAACTATGGAGAGCCCTATTGTAACTATGTTGAACATATGGGAGACTCTCATCCCATGTACGTGGATGCTTAGAATTGTAAATGCATAGGATGTGCATAATCATCTGATTGACAACCTTTGTTTGTCCATCAGTTTGGGGGTGGAAAGCAGTGGATTTTGTGAGCTTGGTGTCCAATAGATACCCGAGACTCGACCAAAAGGTGTTGAGGAACCTGTTGTCTCGGTCGGAGATGATGGTCTGTGGTATCCCAAAGTGGACCCACACTCATTCGAAGAAGAGATTAGCAGTATCTTCCATTGTGACATTCTTCTTACAGGCTATGAGGATGGCCATCTTCGAAAACTGATTAACGACCACAAACACACAGTCATTTCCTTGCTTGGTGGACGACAAGCTAGACATGTAATCCATTGAGATGGATTCCCAAGGCTTCTCGGGAATAGGAAGAGGGGTGTATAATCCTTGCTTCTTGATGGTTGGCTTGGAAATGGCACATGTAGTGCAAGATCTAATATATTTGTTGACGTCCTATCGAATTTTTGGCCAATAAAAATGTTTTTGAAGAATGACCGCAGTTTTCTCCACACCAAAATGTCTGCCACCCGACTGTAGTGGGCTTCCCAAATCAGCTTTGCATGCTCGCTTGTAGGAACACAGAGATGGTCCAAGTGGCATAAGAGTCCATCTTGAATGTGAAAATCAGTGAAAGTTGCGCATGTACCCAAGAGCTGATAGGTGGTGGCGAATTATGGATCTTGCTGATAAAGTTGGGGCCACTCAGATGCTTCATGTGCACAGGAATGGAGCACAGTGGTGAGTGCAGCCACAGGAGGCTGACTGAGGCAGTCAATGACACGATTGGAGATAATTGTCTTATACTTTATGTTGAAATGGAACTGCTGCAAGTAGGTGGACCACTTTTGATGGTGGTCATTCTGCAATTTCCCTTGTGTCTGTATGAACTGCAAAGGCTTGTGATCAGTGTGTATGATCGTCTCTTTCCCCAAAATGTAATGTTTCCATTGACGTCAGGCTCATACAATGGAATACATTTACTTATCATAGATGGGGTATTTTTTGAACAGTATTGGAGAGTGTCTCACTATGGTATGCCTCTGGATGCCCATGCTAAGTGAGAATTGTGCCCATAACATTGTCAGATGCATCAGTCTCAATATCGACTGGTTGATCCATATCGAGCAAGGAGAGTACTGGAGTTGAGCACAAGCGATGCTTTAGATCATCGAATGTGCATTGTTGCTCCTTCCCCCACATGAACTTGGCCCTACCACCGCCCTTGGTCACCTAGTTGAGGGCCCATGCAATATGGGAGAATCCCAACACAAACTGTCGGTAGAAGTTGGCTAGTCCCAAAAAGCTCCGAAGCTCGGTCAGTGTGGTCGGGGCTAGCCAGTCACTGATGACTTGGATCTTAGCTGGATCAACATGTACCCCATGCTCATCAACAATGTAGCCCAAGTATTGGACCCTGTTCATTCCAAAAGAGCATTTTTCCAAGTTGGCATAAAGCTTGTGTTGCCGCATAGTGCTCAAAACCTGTCGAATATGCCTCATGTGCTCCTCCCACGTTCTGTTGAAGATGAGGATGTCATCCAAATATACTAACACAAAGGAATTGGTGAAGGGTCTCAATACATCATCCATCAACCTCATGAAAGTGGTTGGTGCATATGTTAAGCCAAAGGCCATGACTAGCCATTCGTAGAGACCTTCTTTAGACTTGAAGGTTGTCTTCCATACATCGGTTGGTTCGATGGGAACCTGGTGGTAGCCAGACTTCAGGTCAATCTTGTTGAAGAACTTTTTCCCCTTGAGTTTTTCAAGAAGGTCATCAATCATGGGAATGGGGTAGCGGTTCCTGACTGTGATTTTGTTTAAGGCTCTGTAATCAATGCAAAGTCACCAAGTCTCGTCCTTCTTCTGCACCAATACAATTGGGCTTCCACAAGGGGAGGAGTTGGGTCTAATGTGCCCCTTTTGAAGAAGCTCTCAGATCTGACGCCTGATTTAGGCATTCTCCATCAGCGAGCACTGATAAACTGGTACATTAGGTAGAGGTGTGTCAGGGGTCAGATCAATTGGATGCTTGACTTGGCAATGTGTCGGTACCCCTGTAGGAGATGAGAAGATGTCTTTGTATTCTTTCACGATCCCGTCCACTTACTTCTGCTACAAAGAGAGGCGTTGTGTAGAGGCCACGGATATGGAAGCGACCTTTTACTTACTGTGAGCACAGATCACAAAGAAGATGAACTTGTCGGTCTGTGAAATGACCTTACTGCATTGCTTAGCAGAGATTAAAGAAATAGTAGTAGGCGGCGCTACCTCTGGGATACTGTACAATTGTCTACCCAAAGTAATAATAACACTGCGGGGTCTAGACTCATACACAACATGACGCTTCCAAAAATATGGTTGTCCTAAAAGAA
>JASDQU010736706.1:26844-37930 GCA_032191745.1 Picea mariana | reverse complement strand
GGAAAGGTAGAATGAAAAAAATGAGAGGTAATATATTAATAATTGTGAAAATTTATATTAATAATACATATAAAGTTTCATTTTTTGTGTATATGATCATACTCATTAATATATTAATATAATTTATTTCATAAATTATAAATATTTATAATTACCTGCATATTGTATGTTATAATTCATATTTAATATTGGTGAATTATGTTTTTTTGATTCAGTTGATCAAGAGTGGGATGCACTGCATTTATACATTGCAAATAATCTGGACTAGATGAATGTATGGATTGAAAGATGTAAACAACATAATGGAGGTAGGTTATCATGGCAACGACTATCTGAATTGGTTGGAGAATCTCGTCGTAACAGAGATGTCAATGTTACATAGAGGAAAATTGATCTAGAATATGGTTTGAAATATGGACACGTAAGAAAATTCACCCATTTTATTCAGTTATTTTATATTATATTAATATGACTACATGTGTACTTTATTTTTCAGATACTTTCGAAGTTATATAAATATATGTTAATTTATTAATTGACAATGCATCTTTTACATATCTGACATATTGCAATTCAAACACCACATGGCTATGTGGTGCAATGGTCGTAAATTTCGCATCAAACAATTGGATGAAACCAAGAAAAATTCTGATAGTGGGATAACTGCATTATTCCAGGTTACTAATGTTTCCTCTAGGAGTGACAGACATCCCCGAGAATATGAAAATAGATACTATGGGTATTTAAACGATATACTTGAGTGTGACTTTAATTCCTTCAAATTAGTTCTGTTCGATGTCAAATGGTATACGTTATGAATGCATGAATGTGATGAGGAAAGAACTGTTATTCAACATGCCAACAAATTTCCAATGATTAAAACAATGGTGTTTGAAAGAGGACATGATCGTTATGTTTTTCCAAGCCAATGTGAACATGTCTTTTACTCAAATGTTCCAGGTGAAAGGGATTGGTCATTTGTTTTTAGATATGATCCAAGAGGAAGGCCAATTAAGTATACTCATTTACAGGAAGAAGATGATATTGAAGATCAAGAAGATGATTCAACAGATCAGATAGAGCCAGAAGATCATGGAGGGTCAACAGATGAAGAAGACGAAGAAGATCATGATCCAGGCGTAGGAGACAATATTGCAATTCTTGATGATGCTGTCGATGAAAATATGCTCGAAAATGACATTGACGACGATGATGATATCATCAATCCTTTCAACATCGTTTCAGAACTAGATGATGATACAGATGTCGAGTTCGATGAAGAATATAAATATAGAGAATAAGGATGATTACACAGATGTTGAGGTTGGATTAGGTACGTGACTATATAATATTTTAATTTGTATGAATTTTCTCTTAAAATAATTTACTTTTAATGTCATGGGTTAATTACATGTTTTTAAGTTTTATCCGACATTTTTATATCCTAGGTTACATGTTGTTTAATTATTATTTGAAACCCGAAAATAGTTGCCAATATACTAAAGTACGTGGTAGACTAAAAATATCATTTAGAAACACATAATTTGATGTACCTTCATTAACTGTTTTTTTGTAGTTTCTATGCATGAATCTTAATAGGACATTGCTTTCGATTATTTTCTATTTTATAGATTGGGTTTTGGGGATCAATTGAGAGTGATGTGAGGGGGAGGGGAGGGGCCATGTGAGCTTCCACCTTCACGTGGTTGGCCTTGTTCAGTAGAGGATAAATTATTCTTGAAACCAAGAGAAGATCTTTCATTTTTATACCATCATGATCGTATAAGATTTCATCAATATTTTTACCTATTTGAATCTTCTTAGAATTCAGATTTGTTACATAGTCGTTGAAAAGAGACAAAAGACTTAATTTGGTCTTTGTGTGGGACATTTTATGACATAGCGGATATTAATTTGGTCTTTGTGTGAGACATTTTATTCCATTAGTATGTTTTGTACAAAAATAATGGATCTTGGGGACTACAACATGGTCAAGGAACGAGGAATGAGGAACGAAAATTGTATGAGGACTAGACACCAACAATAGGGACTTGCGAATGGGGCCAATGTTGAAATGTTTTCAAATAGTTTCTTTATGCACTGAAATTTGTCATGGATAGACTATTAGCATGCCTTAACAATATGGGAGTGTTTCTGGACTCAAATTTGAGTAACACACCCACTTTCTTCCTTCATAAATTCATCATGTAAACCATAAACCCTAATTTTCTTTCAAAGTACCCAATTTGGTTGATGCAAGTTTTAGGCTTTCATCACTCTTTCTTCATTTTTATTTCAAGTTCTACATTAATGTATATACAATGTATCTGTGTCATAGTTTTGATGCAAAATCCCTCTATTTTGTTGATTTCTTAATCAACACCATCAAGATACTAGAGGCGGGAAACAGTGACATGTGAATGGGGCCAATTTTGAAATGTTTTCAAACTGTATCTGTATGCATTGAAATTTGACCTGGATAGACTATTGGCATGACTTAACGATATGGGAGGGTTTTTGGACTCAAATTTGACTGACACACCCACTTTCTTCCATCATCAATTCATCATGGAAATGATAAACCCTTTTTTTCATATGTTCTAGTAGATATGTTAATGATTCCAAGTGACACAACCAGACTCCTCGGAGCACGATCACTCTCACAGGATCTTCTCCTCCCGATTTGGCCCAAAGAACTTCAAAGGTTCCTCTTTTTCCCTGTCGGGAATGTTCCTTGCCCACAACAACTCTCAAGTGACCTCCCTTCTATATCGGGAAATCGGACTTCGCAATGTCGTGAATCCTATGGTCGCGTGTTCCTTACTTCACGATTCCCCGAAATCTGATGCGAGTCAGTGTTGAATTCTTCTCAGCAATTGGAATTCCCTTTATTGGGAAATCACTACTCGCGAGTTCAACAAATTGAAACTCCAACCTCCGAATCCCGATGTGCCGATTCTCTGATACACGTGTGGACTTGACTCCTCTACCGTCTATCCGCCTACCGGGATTTCAGAACTCACGGGATCGCGAGTCCTGATGTTGATGGACTCGGGATTTACCTTTCCCTGACCCCTGATATGATTCCACCTGTACTCCACTAATTCTCGTGGTCCCACATTGCCATGTCACTATCGGGATATCGTTGATCGCGAATCCAACCTGCAAGTGTTCCCTGCCATCGAGAACCCCGATTCTCCGATCCCCGACTCCTCGGGATCTCCTGACACGTGTCTCACACAATCGACGGCTCAGAGCTTATTGGAGTATCGCTCTTCACGATATCGCCACTCCCGTTCCAAAAAATTCGTGCTCCAACTCGCGATGTTCCGATATGCGATGTCGCATGTGATCTGACGGNGACGACTCTGTCCCTCCTGAATTTCGAGACTTCTCACGCTTGTGCCTCTGTAGGATCTAATGGCCCACGGAAATTCGTGAAATCTCCACAAGAATTTTTTCCACTCGTTCTTTCTTCAGTGCTCCATGAAATTCGACGAAGTGCCTCCCTATTGAGACTCGTTCACCTACTCTCTTGCTAACCTGCGATGCTTCCCTTTGGTCTGCCCGCACGACTTAGCTCCATTGTTCTTCAATGAATTTGACGACCTATCCCTCCTGAGCTTTGCTTCGACTTTAATCCCTCAGCAAGAACTCTCTTGCTGGCACACCTCGCGGAAAACCTTCAACAACGTCTTAGTGTTGAAGCTCTTCGACTCTGCGCGCTCTTGCAACAACAGTCTTAAATGTCCTTGATCAGAATCACGACTGAGACTTCTTCTCCTCGGTCTGTGCCTTTCTTTCATGGCTTCAACAAACCAAATCGACTTCTGGGCGAATGAGAACAACAGTTAAACTACTGAGCCTTCATCGATGCACTCCTTGCGGATGAATTCAACTGCACTCTATGTAGGAATCTCATGGCTCAGATAGAGAAACAATTGAAACTCATTCTCTCTCTCTCATTCAGACTTCAGTTTCAAACCTGAACTCTCATGCACAACATATACAAAGCAAATGCGTAACCAGAAAACATACATTCTAGAGCACATAAATAACACACACAGAGAAACAACACCAGACCTAAGTTTGAATCAAAGACTCTCTTCTATTAATTCAAATCTATACATAGGTGTTCTCCACAAAGTTCTCTGCTTGCTCGCCTCTTCCTAAATGCTTCTTAATTTATGGATTATTTTACAATGTACAAAGGAGGGTGTCTATATCCGTTTTCCCTCTCGAACTCTAAAATTGTCTAATCTAGAATTAAATATTCTATCTACTTTACATTAAATCTATTAAATGCCTCATCTACCTAAGAACGAGAGATATCCTATCAAGGTCCATTACAATATACTAGGTGCGCTTCATTAATTCTCCACATTAATGTTTGGTGCAACCATATCAAGGTGAAATTCAAAAAGAAATCTGCTGCTTGTCCAGCTGTCTTTTCTGCTCTTGCGCTGGCTCGTTTGATGTGGGCGATGCTCCTGCATCACCAAGTTTCATATTTGTATTTGAATGAAGGTCCAACTAGCTTGAAAAGTATCAATTTGAGATTTCAAATTGATAAACCAAATATTAAATGAATCCAAGAATCATTTGATATCGTCGCAAGAGAGATGAATGTAAATAATCTTGTGATGAATTTTCTATACTATCGACGAAAAAAGTTTGTCGATAGTATAGCTAATTCGTCGTAAGAATATTGTGTCTAGTTTGAATGGTTTTACATGGTTTGAAAGGAGTGTAGGGATTATATTATGGTGAAATGTAGTGTAGTCTATAAGAACCATCTCTATGCCAAACCTCAAAATGGATAGTACCATATCTTGTTCATAAGACAAATATTCTTGGTGTGTTTCCTTTGTGGATATGGTGGCTCAAGCCCTTAGTACACATGAGATCTTACAATGAAATGTAATAATTTTACTATTGAATGATAGTGTTATGTCACCCATGGTTAAGGAAATAAATTAAGGTTCTTAGGTCCTATTTGAATCTTCTTTGAATTGAGATTCGTTACATAGTCGTTGAAAAAAGACAAAAGACTTATGTAGCAGATATTAATTTGGTCTTTGTGTGGGATATTTTATGCCATTAGTATGTTTTGTACAAAAATAATGGATCTTGGGGAATACACCATGGTCAAGGAATGAGGATAGAGTAATTAGGAACAAGGAATGAGGAACGAGGAACGAAAAATTGTACGAGGACTAGACATTGGCAACAGGGACCTACGAATGGGGCCAACGTTGAAATTTTTTCAAACAGTTTCTGTATGCACTAAAATTTGTCATGGATAGAATATTAACATGCCTTAACGATATGGGAGGGTTTTTGGACTCCAATTTGAGTGACACACTCACTTTCTTCCTTCATCAATTGATCATGTAAACAATAAACCCTAATTTTCTTTCAAAGTACCTAATTTGGTTGATGCAAGTTTTAGGGTTTCGTCAGTATTTCTTCATTTTTCTTTCAGGTTCTAGATTAATGTATATAAAATGTATCTGCATCATAGTTGTGATAAAAAATCCCTCTATTTCGTTGATTTCTTAATCAACACCATTAAGACACTAGAGGTAGGCAACAATGACATGTGAATGGGGCCAACGTTGAAATGTTTTCAAACTATATCTGTATGCATTGAAATTTGACCTGGATATACTATTCACATGCATTAAAGATATGGGAGGGTTTCTGGACTCAAATTTGATTGACACATCCACTTTCTTCCTTCATCAATTCATCATGGAAACCATAAGCCCTATTTTTCATATGTTCTAGTAGATATGTTAATGATTCCAAGTTTCATATTTGTATTTGACTGAAGGTCCAGCTAGCTTGAAAAGTATCAATTTGAGATTTGAAGTTGATAAACCAAATATGAAATGAATCCAATCATCATTTGATATCATCGTAAGAGAGATGAATGTAAATAATCTTGCGACGAATTTTCTATACTCTCGACGAAAAACGTTCGTCGATAGTATAGCTAATTCGCCGC
The DNA here is from genome assembly GCA_032191745.1 of Picea mariana. Taxonomy (NCBI): domain Eukaryota; kingdom Viridiplantae; phylum Streptophyta; class Pinopsida; order Pinales; family Pinaceae; genus Picea; species Picea mariana. Next base: position 31,920 of record JASDQU010736706.1, on the reverse strand, counting down.
AAGAATATTGTGTCTAGTTTTAAATGTGTTATGACACAGACCCTACCCCGATAGATCCCAATGACGTCCTAGCCTTTGGATCTTACACTCCCCATAGAACTGAAGTGGTTCTTTTCAGGTCAACTTTCAAGACCCTTCCTTAAAATATAACCACATGTCCTTATTTAAACCCTGTCTGCACGAACTAGTGCTTAGGCATGGTTTCCTTCTCAAACAAACACATATATGAATGTGGGAAAAATCTATCGGCACTTCACACTTGGCGGTTTCGGGGATGTTGAGGTGAAGCAACTCGAACCTCCAACTCGCGAAACCGCGACTTCCGAAATTTCGCGACCCGGATCCAATGGTCCATATATATCACAATCCAATGGTTATGGTGCCGTCAATTTCCTCCTTTCCATGCGTCCCTCTAAGAGGAAATGGGTCCCAGCCTTAAAGGTATCGACTTTCATGAAACTGGGAAATTCGATGCACAATGCTCTCTTCTTCCTTCGAGAATCCTCGAATTCACGAAATGAACTGACGGTTCAGATTGGGTTTTGCTCAATGGTCGTGATCACTCTTGAGCTTTCATACGCTGGGTGACCCCTACCTTTACCTCCCTCGCAAGTTGTCACAATCGAACAATTATTGGGTTTTCAGTGTTCTCCTCGAAAAGTGCTNGTTCATTCAGGGTTTGGGTGATCCTTGGTGATTCTCCCAGGCCTTCAACTCGCCTAACTTCAGAATTGCACGGCGGCTTCAACCTTTGACCTCCTTCGAACAATTAGAAGGGTCTAACCCTCCTGAGATTTTCTACCTCAAACGCGAGGAACTCAGAGTCTTTTCTTTCACACACTCCTGGCGACATTCACAAATAACCTCTGGTTATTTGACCCTTCGACTCTGTGCACTCCTTTGCAACAACAGTCCTTCGACCTCCTCCTTGGTTAATGAAGTCTATGACTTCAACCCACCTGTGCATTTATTTCATGGCTCTATGCTACTCTTGCACTTCTATTGGTATGAGAACAACGATATATCTCCTGAGATTTTCTGAGATAAAAATCAGAAACCACGTCGATGCACACCTTGCGGACATTCACTGCACTCCTTACAGAAAATTCTCAGGAAGAGAAACAATTGAAACTCATACTCCTCCTCTTACTGACTTCATACATTCAACATGAAATCACAAGCATATACACACATAGCATTGAAACAATTGCATAACAAATAATGTAAGAAAACTGTAAACATGCATTCAAAAGATGTAGACAGTTTTCATCATGACACACCAAACTAGAATCAAAGCTCCTTTATATTAATTCAAAAAGGTTCCTATGCCTGGTTTAATAGAAACAACTATTCTTCATACAATCCCAAGTTCTCTATTCTTCTCTATGTTCTTGCTCTATAACTCCACACTGAAAAATAAGAATACTCCTCTATCATACAAGCGAGGGTGTCTATATTTGTTTTCCCTCCTACAACTCTAAACTATCAATTTAGAATTAAAAACCTATCCACCTTACATTAAATACACTTAAATGCCTTTAGATTCGACAGATGAGAGGAAATATCAAGGTCTATTTTACAATCACAACACATAAATTCTAGTTCATCTCCCTAGCTATTACATAAATGTTCCTTCCTTTCATTCAAATTCAAAACATTCTTCGAAATGTGTGCTGGTGTATTTCCAGTTGTCTTCCACCTTTTGTGCTTGCTCACAATGCTCCTGGATCATACTCCCTTGGCTAAAAATGTTTCATGAAATCCGTTTCATGAGCTCCTACATTGTCTGTCCATGTTTCTGGATGTCTCCTTTGCTTTCCCAACTTGCGTCTTCAATCGGGTGTCCCTTCCACTTCACCAAGTATTCAAAATATGTCTTCCTCTGGGTCTTCTTACCAACTCTCTGATCAGTAATCATTTCCATCTGCGGCTTTTCAGCTACAGGCATCTGTTTGGCCCATTTGACTTCCTTATGATCCTCCTCTGCTTCTGCTTCATTAATACTGTAAGGATATAGATCTGCTATGTTAAATATGGGAGATATTCCTACCCCATCTGGTAATTCAATATCATAAGCATTTGCCTCAAACTTTCTTACGATTTTACACGGCCCAAATTTGCTCATCTTTATCTTATTGTATGTTCCCCTTGCAAACCTTTCTTTTTTGAGATGCACCATAACTAAATCACCCACTTCAAATTGAATTTCTCTCTTGTGATGATCTTCTCTGCGCTTGTATTCCTGGTTGGAATTCTCTAATTGCTTTCTGATTTCACTATGCAGTTCCTGCATTTCCGCTGCAAAATCCTCTGTGCTATCACTCCTGACTTCATTCTGCTCTAAGTATTTCAACTCATAGAATCCCCTCGACTTCATTCCATACATTATCTAGAATGGGCTCTTTCCTGTACTCCTGTTGGGTGAGTCGTTATACGCAAATTCTGCTTGTGGAAAAATCTGGTCCCACTGGCTATGGTGTTCAACCACTAAACTCCTCAACATATCTCCCAAACTTCGATTCACTGCCTCATCCTGCCCATCTGTATGAGGATGATATGTAGAGCTAAAATCTAAATTCGTCCCCAATTTCTTCCATGGGGTTCTCCAGAAATGACCAACAAATTTGGTGTCTCGATCTGAAACAATACTTTTGGGTAAGACATGAAGTATAACAACTTCTTTGAAAAACAAATTGGCAGTATGTGTTGTGTCACTAGTTTTTTGACATGGTATGAAATGTGCTATTTTAGAGAATGGATCGACTACCATGAAGATGGAGTCACAACCCCTCTGCGTCTTCGACAGTCCCAACACCAAATCCATGCTTATCGCATCCCACAACCTTTCTGGTACTGGCAATGGTTGATACAACCCTGTATTCTATCTTTTCCCCTTTGCATGCTGACAAATTCTGCACCTGTTCACGAACTTCTTAACATCTGTTCTCATCCCTGGCCAATAATATGAACCATTCAATTGCGTGAACGTTTTTTCATGGCCAAAATGTTCGGCTAATCCTCCACTATGTTTTTCCTTCAAGAGGTTCTCTCTCATAGAGAATTTAGGTATACACAACTGATTACCTTTGAACAATAGTCCATTCTGAATCACATATTCAGTCCATTGGCTTCTGTCTTTGAGAATTGGATTCTCACATGCTCCATAATCTTCTTTAAAATCTGCATCATCTCTGTACATCTCCTTGAGATTATCAAAACCTAAGGTCTTTACTCTGAACTCCTGCAGAATCAAACATTTCCTGCTCAAAGCATCAACAACTTTGTTAGCAGTTCCAGAAATATGCTTTTTAACAAAAGTAAAATTTTGCATGTATTCAACCCATTTTGCATGCTTCTGGTTCAATTTCTCCTGTTGAGTTATGAATTGTAAAGCATGGTTATCGCTATACAATACAAACTCCTTCGGAATCAAGTAATGCCTCCATTTTCTTAGGGCTTGTATGACTGCATTAAATTCCTTGTCATACGTTCAATACTTCAGCTTTGCATCATTCAGTTTCTCACTGAAGTATGCAACCGACCCGTTGTCTTGACTCAAGACTACTCCAATCATAAACCCACTTGTGTCACACTTGACTTGAAATGTCTTGCTGAAGTCTAGTAGAACTAGAATCGGCTGTCCAATTATTTTATCTTTCAGCAACCTGAAACTCTTCTCCTCTTCCTCCGTCCAATGAAAATATTTGTGTCACTTCTTGACCGTGTCCATCATTGGTGTACATATCCCATTGAAATTCCCGATGAAATTCCTATAAAAAATATCCAATCCATGGAAAATTCAAACTTCAAAGATACTCTTTGGCGATGGCCAATCTCTGATCGCTCTTACTTTCTCAGGGTCCATTTTTAACTCATTCACAGAGATTACGAACCCCAAATAAATGAGTTCTGTCTTCATGAGAGACGATTTATTCATATTGATCAACAACTTCTCTTGCTGCAACCTCCTCATTACTGCAGTTAAATGTTTCAGGTGTTCTTCCTTAGTCTTATTGAAGATCATTATATTGTTAAGATACACGATTACAAACTTACTAATGAAATCCTTTAGGACTTCGTTCATCAATCTCATAAAAGTAATGGGCACATTCGTCAAGCCAAATGGCATCACAAGCCATTAATGCAACCCCTCATTCGTTTTGAATGATGTCTTCCACTCATCACATTCCCTCATTTTAATCTGATGGTATCCACTTTTCAAATCAATCTTTGAATTTTTTTTTCTCCACTCAAGCAATCCATCAAGTCATCCATCCTGGGTAAAGGAAATCTGTACCTAATGGTGATTTTATTTATGGTCCTCGAGTCCGTACACATTCTCTAGCCAACATCTTTCTTTGGGCTTAGCACTGCAGGTACAACACATGGACTCAAGATTTCTCTAACCAACCCTTTGTTCATCAAATCCTGGACTTGTCTTTTGACCTCTTCATTTTCTCGTGGCATCAATATGTACGTTGCTTTGTTTGGTAAACTCACTCTAGGTATAAAATCAATGTGATGTCTTATGCTCCTGATGGGTGGCAACGAACAAGGCAATTTTTCCACCACTATATCAACGAACTCCTCCAATAGTTCTCAAATTCCCTATGGTAATTCATCTATTTTGGCACTGGTCAAGATGAATCTTGGTTTTCTTACTACAACAAACTGCATGTCTTCTTCTTTCTTGACCTCATCAAGGAGCTCCTTCCCACTCATGAGAAGTACAATATTGCTCGCCTCTGCTTTTACCTCCTTGTCCCTAATTGGCAGCAACATATGCGTCCTACCATTCTTTTCCAAGGTGTAAGTGTTCTTCCTTCCAATATCGACAACATTCCTGTCATATTTCCACAGACTTCCCAACAAAAGATGGCAAACATCCATGGGAATAACATAACATAAAATATCATCCTTATATCCTCCTATCTTAAAATCAACTAAACATTTTTTAGTGACAGTTACTTGATGTCCCTTTTGTAACCACGAGACTTTGTATGGACTGGGATGTGCAACAGTCTCCAATTCCAACTTCTCCACCATTTCTATGGATACTAGATTATCTATGCTTCC
>JASDQU010736706.1:11842-22655 GCA_032191745.1 Picea mariana | reverse complement strand
TGAGTGACACACCCACTTTCTTCCTTCATCAATTCATCATGTAAACCATAAACCCTAATTTTCTTTCAAAGCACCCAATTTGGTTGATGCAAGTTTTAGGGTTTCGTCAGTCTTTCTTCATTTTTCTTTCAAGTTCTAGATTAATGTATATAAAATGTATCTGCGTCATAGTTTTGATGAAAAATCCCTCTATTTCGTTGATTTCTTAATCAACACCATCGAGATACTAGAGGCAGGTAACATTGACATGTGAATGGGGCCAATGTTGAAATGTTTTCAAACTGTATCTGTATGCATTGAAATTTGACCTGGATAGACTATTCGCATGCCTTAACAATATGGGAGGGTTTCTGGATGCAAATTTGATTGACACACCCACTTTCTTCCTTCATCAATTCATCATGGANATGTTCTAGTAGATATGTTAATGATTCCAAGTTTCATATTTGTATTTGACTGAAGGTCCAGCTAGCTTGCAAAGTATCAATTTGAGATTTGAAGTTGATAAACCAAATATGAAATGAATCCAATCATCATTTGATATCATCGCAAGAGAGATGAATGTAAATAATCTTGCGACGAATTTTCTATACTCTCGACGAAAAACGTTCGTCGATAATATAGATAATTCACCGCAAGAATATTGTGTCTAGTTTTAAATGTGTTATGACACATACCCTACCTAGAAAGATCCCGCTGACGTCCCAGCCTTCGGATCTTACACTCCCCATCAAACCGAAGTGGTTCTTTTCATGTCCCCTGTCAAGATCCTTCCTTAAAATATAACCACATGTCCTTATTTAAACCCTGTCTACACGAACTAGTGCTTAGGCATAGTTTCCTTCTCACGCGAACAGATATATGAATGTGGGCCAACTCTATCGACACTTCACACTTTGCGGTTTCGGGTATATTGAGGTGAAGCAACTCGAACCTCCAACTCATGAAACCGCGACTTCCGAAATTCTGTGACCCGGATCTAATGGTCCAGATCTATCACAATCCGACAGTTATGGTGTCATCGATTTCCTCCTTTCCACGCGTCCCTCCAAGAGGAAATGGGTCCTAGCCTTAAAGGTATCGGCTTTCGCGAAACTGGGAAATTCGATGCACAATGCTCTCTTCTTCCTTTGAGAATCCCCGAATTCATGAAATGAACTGACAGTTCAGATTGGGTTTCGCTCAACAGTTGCGATCACTCTTGAGATTTCATACGCTGGGTGACCCCTACCTTTACCTCCCTTGCAACTCGTCACAATCGAACGATTCTCAGGTTTTCAATGTTCTCCCCGAAAAGTTCTCCACCGTTCATTCAGGGTTTGGGTGATCCTTGGTGATTCTGCCAGGCCTTCAACTCACCTGACTTTAGAATTGCACGACGACTTCAACCTTTGACCTCCTTTGAACAATTAGAAGGTTCTAACCCTCCTAATATTTTCTATCGCAAACGCGAGGAACTCAAAGTTTTTCTTTCACACACTCCTGGCAACATTCACAAATAACCTCTGGTTATTTGACCCTTTGACTCTGTGCACTCCTTTGCAACAACAGTCCTTCGACCTCTCCTTGGTTAATGAAGTTTGCGACTTCAACCCACCTGTGCATGTATTGCATGGAACTGTGCTACTCTTTCACTTCTATTGGTATGAGAACAACGATATCTCTCCTGATATTTTCTAAGATGAAAATCAGAAACCACATCGACGCACACCTTGCGGACGTTCACTGCACTCCTTGCAGAAAATTCTCAGGAAGAGAAACAATTGAAACTCATACTCCTCCTCTTACTGACTTCATACATTCAACATGAAATCACAAGCATATACACACATAGCATTGAAACAATTTCATAACAAAGAATGTAAGAAAATTGTAAACATGGATTCAAAAGATGTAGACAGTTTTCATCATGACACATCGAACTAGAATCAAAGCTCCTTTATATTAATTCAAAAAAGTTCCTATGCCTGGTTTAATAGAAACAACTATTCTTCATACAATCCCAAGTTCTCTATTCTTCTCTATGTTCTTGCTCTATAACTCCACACTGAAAAATGAGAATACTCCTCTATCATACAAGCAAGGGTGTCTATATTCATTTTCCCTCCTACAACTCTAAACTATCAATTCAGAACTAAAAACCTATCTACCTTACATTAAATACACTTAAATTCCTTTAGATTCGACAGATGAGAGGAAATATCAATGTCTATTTTACAATCACAACACATAAATTCTAGTTCATCTCCCTAGCTATTACATAAATGTTCCTTCCTTTCATTCAAATTCAAAACATTCTTCGAAATGTGTGCTGGTGCATTTCCAATTGTCTTCCACCTTTTGTGCTTGCTCACGATGCTCCTGGATCATACTCCCTTGGCTGAAAATGTTTCATGAACTCCTGTTCATGAGCTCCTACACTGTCTATCCATGTTTCTAGATGTCTCCTTCGCTTTCCCAACTGGCATCTTCAATCGGGTGTCCCTTCCACTTCACCAAGTATTGAAAATATGTCTTCCTCTGGGTCTTCTTACCAACTCTCTGATCAGTAATCATTTCCATCTGCGGCTTTTCAGCTACAGGCATTTGTTTGACCCATTGGACTTCCTTATGATCCTCCTCTACTTCTTCTTCGTTAATACTGTAAGGATATAGATCTGTTATGTTGAATATGGGAGATATTCCTACCCCATCTGGTAATTCAATATCATAAGCATTTTCCTCAAACTTTCTTACGATTTTACACGGCCCAAATTTCTTCATCTTTAGCTTATTGTATGTTCCCCTCGAAAACCTTTCTTTTCTGAGATGCGCCAGAACTAAATCACCCACTTCAAATTGAATTACTCTCTTGTGATGATCTTCTCTGCGCTTGTATTCCTGGTTGGAATTCTCTAATTGCTTCCTAATTTCACTGTGCAGTTCTTGCATTTCCGCTGCAAAATCCTCTGTGCTATCACTCCTGACTTCATTCTTTTCTAAGTATTTCAACTCAGAGACTCCCCTCAGCTTCATTCCATACATTATCTAGAATGGGCTCTGTCCTATACTCCTGTTGGGTGAGTTGTTATACGCAAATTCTGCTTGTGGCAGAATTTGGTCCCACTGGCTATGGTGTTTAGCCACTAAACTCCTCAACAGATCTCCCAAACTTTGATTCACTACCTCATTCTACCCATCCATATGAGGATGATATGCAGAGCTAAAATCTAAATTCATCCCCAATTTATTCCATGGGGTTCTCCAGAAATGACCAACAAATTTGGTGTCTCGATCTGAAACAATGCTTTTGGGTAAGACGTGAAGTCTAACAACTTCTTTGAAAAACAAATTGGCAATATGTGTTGCGTCACTGGTTTTTTGACATGGTATGAAATGTGCTATTTTAGAGAATAGATCGACTACCACGAAGATGGAGTCACAACCCCTCTGCGTCTTCGGCAGTCCCAACACAAAATCCATGCTTATCGCATCCCACGACCTTTCTGGTACTGGAAATGGTTGATACAACCCTGTATTCTATATTTTCCCCTTTGCGTGCTGACAAATTCTTCACTTGTTCACGAACTTCTTAACATCCATTCTCATCCCTGACCAATAATATGAGCCATTCAATTGCGTGAACGTTTTTTCATGGCCAAAATGTTCGGCTAATCCTCCACTGTGTTTTTCCTTCAAGAGGTTCTCTCTCATAGAGAATTTAGGTATACACAACTGATTACCTCTGAACAATAGTCCATTCTAAATCATATATTTAGTCCATTGGCTTCTATCTTTGAGAACTGGATTCTCACACGCTCCATAATCTTCTTTAAAATCTGCATCATCTCTATACATCTCCTTGAGATTATCAAAACCTAAGGTCTTTACTCTGAACTCCTGCAGAATCAAATATTTCCTGCTCAAAGCATCAACAACTTTGTTAGCAGTTCTAGAAATATGCTTTATAACAAAAGTAAAATTTTGCATGTATTCAACCCAGTTTGCATGCTTCTGGTTCAATTTATCCTGTCGAGTTATGAATTGTAAAGCATGGTTATCTCTATACAAGACAAACTCCTTCAGAATCAAGTAATGCCTCCATTTTCTTAGGGCTTGTATGACTGCATAAAATTCCTTGTCATACATTGAATACTTCAGCTTTGCATCATTCAGTTTCTCATTGAAGTATGCAACTGGCCTATTGTCTTGACTCAAGACTGCTCCAATCGCAAACCCACTTGTGTTACACCTGACTTGAAATGTCTTGCTGAAGTCTGGTAGAACTAGAACCGGCTATCCAATTATTTTATCTTTCAGCAACCCGAAACTCTTCTCCGCTTCCTCCGTCCAATGAAAACATTTGTGTCTCTTCTTGACCGTGTCCATCATTGGTGCACATATCCCACTAAAATTCTTGATGAACTTCCTGTAAAAACTATCCAATCCATGGAAAATTTGAACTTCAAAGATACTCTTTGGCGATGGCCAATCTCTAATCGCTCTTACTTTCTCAGGGTCCATTTTTAACTCATTCATAGAGATTACGAACCCCAAATAAATGAGTTCTGTCTTCATGAGAGACAATTTATTCAGATTGATCAACAACTTCTCTTGCTGCAACCTCCTCATTACTACAGTTAAATGTTTTAGGTGTTCTTCCTCAATCTTATTGAAGATCATTATATTGTCAAGATACACGATTACAAACTTACCAATGAAATCCTTTAGGAATTCGTTCATCAATCTCATAAAAGTAATGGGCACATTCGTCAAGCCAAATGGCATGGCAAGCCATTCATGCAGCCCCTCATTCGTTTTGAATGATGTCTTCCACTCATCACATTCCCTTATTTTAATCTGATGGTATCCACTTTTCAACTCAATCTTTGAAATTTTTTTTCTCCACTCAAGCAATCCATCAAGTCATCCATCCTGGGTAAAGGAAATCTGTACCTAATGGTGATTTTATTTATGGTCCTTGAGTCCGTACACATTCTCTAGCCACCATCTTTCTTTGGACTTAGCATTGCAGGTACAACACATGGACTCAAGATTTCTCTAACCAACCCTTTGTTCATCAAATCCTGGACTTGTCTTTTGACCTCTTCATTTTCTTGTGGCATCAATATGTATGCTAATTTGTTTGGTAAACTAACTCTAGGTATAAGATCAATGTGATGTCTTATGCTCCTGATGGGTGGCAACGAACAAGGCAATTTGTCCACCACTATATCAATGAACTCCTCCAACAGTCCTTGAATTCCCTATGGTAATTCATCTATTTTGGCACTGATCAAGATGAATCTGGGTTTTCTTACTACAACAAATTGCATATCTTCTTCTTTCTTGACCTCATCAAGGAGCTCCTTCCCACTCATGAGAAGTACAGTATTGCTCACCTCTACTTTTACCTCCTTGTGCCTAATTGGCAGCAACATATGCGTCCTACCATTCTTTTCCAAGGTGTAAGTGTTCTTCCTTCCAATATGGACAACATTCCTTTCATATTTCCACAGAATTCCCAACAAAAGATGACAGACATCCATGGGAATAACATCACATAAAATATCATCCTTATATCCTCCTACTTAAACTCAACTAAACATTTTTTAGTGACAGTTACTTGATGTCCCTTTTGTAACCATGAGACTTTGTATGGACTGGGATGTGTAACAGTCTCCAATTCCAGCTTGTCCAGCATTTCTATGGATACCATATTATCTGTGCTTCCATTGTCCACTATTACCTTGCAGACCCTATCCTTGGTCTTCCAAGTAGTTCTGAACAAACTATTCCTTTGGACTGGATTCTCGATCTCTTCCTTTGGCTTTAAAATAATTTTCCTCATCATTAATGATGTCCCACCTTCTGCATCTTCTGCCTCAACATTTCTCCCTTGTGCTACAGAAATGTGAGCTTTTCCTCTATCTTTTTTTCTATCAGGACACTCAAAGGATTTATGTCCAATTTTTCCACAGTCAAAACATTTTACCTCACCCCCTCGACCTCTTCCTCTTCCTCTGGATCGGGGAAATGCTTTCCTATCAACGTATCTCCTTCCTTGGGAACTTCCTCCCCTTTCCGTTTGAGTATATGGTTTCTTCTCTTCATCCCAGGGCTTTTGTACTCTGCTCTGGGCAACTGCTTCGCCTCTATTCTGACTTTTGCCTCATCTCCTTTGACCTTGCTTACGGGTCAATTTTTCTTCCGCCTTCAGGGAAATATGATAAGCCTTCTCTACATTCCTTATTGTTACCATGATCATCTCATCCTGAATGTCATATCTCATACCATTCATGTATCTGGAAACCTTCTCATCATCACTCTCACGATGAACTACTCTTATGTTTATCCTATAGAATTCTTCGGTGTATTATTTCAATGTCATCCCTTTCTGTCTCAAATTCTGCATTCTTCGAAACAGATTGATTTGGTAATCTCTGGGTATAAACTTGGCTTTCATATTTGCAACCATCCTATCCTAGCTTTTGATTTTTTGTTTGCCTTTGCAATGCCTGTCATCCTGCAGTTCATCCCACCATAGTGCTGCATTTCCTTTCAGTCTAGTGATTGCGTTCTTAACTTTCATATCCTCTTCGACATCCTCATAGTCGAAGTATTTGTACAAAGCTATAAACCAATCTATCATCTCTTCAACGTCTATATTTCCTTCGTACATTGGAATGTCCATTTTTTCCCTGGCACCTATCCTTGCAACAACTCTGAATAGGCATTCCTCTGCAGCATCTTCGGCTACAAATTCTCCTTCTTCGACTTCGGCTTCACTTTCACTTTCAACTTCACTGACATCTCCAGTATCAGTAGCTCATCTCTGTGTTGTCTCCATGGAATCTAATCGAGCATGGAGTCCCCTCATTTCCCTTTCCACAGTGAGATCGGGCATAACTCTTTCTCTTCTTCTTGGTGGCATTATTTAAATCTTCCCCTCATAGTATTTTAATCGCACAGTATTTTCTCACCTACAGTAACAAATAGTGTAGGCTCTAATACCACTTGACGCAGACCCTGCCCTAGCAGAGCCTGCTAACCTCCCGACCTTCGGATCTTACACTCCCCCTCGAACCGAAGTGGTTCTTTTTAGGTCCCCTGTCAAGACCCTTCCTCAAAATATAACCACATGTCCTTATTTAAACCTCGTCTGCATGAACTAGTGCTTAGGCATAGGTTCCTTCTCACGCAAACATGTATATGACTGTGGGACAACTCTATCGACACTTTTCACTTTGTGGTTTCAGGGATGTTGAGGTGAAGCAACTCGAACCTCCAACTCGCAAAACCACGACTTCCGAAATTCTGTGACCTGGATCCAATGGTCTAGATCTATCACATTCCGATGGTTCTGGTGCCATCGATTTCCTCCTTTCCATGCGTCCCTTCAAGAGGAATTGGGTCCTATCCTTAAAGGTATCATCTTTGTAAAATTGGGAAATTCGATGCACAATTCTCTCGTATTCCTTCGAGAATCACCGAATTCGCGAAATGAACTGACGGTTCAGATAGGGTTTCGCTCAATGGTCATGATCGCTCTTGAGATTTCATATGCTGGGTGACCCTTGCCTTTATATTCCTCTCAACTCGTCATGATTGGATGATTCTCAGGTTTTTGGTGTTCTCCCCGGAAAGTGCTCCACCATTCATTCAGGGTTTGGGTGAATCATTGGTGATTCTCCTAGGCCTTCAACTCACCTAACTTCAGAATTCCACGACGGCTTAAACCTTCGAACTCCTTCGAACAATTTGAAGGTTCTAACCCTCCTAATATTTTCTACTGCAAACTCGAGGAACTTGAATTTTTTCTTGCACGTACTCCTTGCGGCATTCACAAATAACCTCTGGTTATTTGACCCTTCAACTCTGTGCACTCCTTTGCAACAACAGCCCTTCGACCTCCTCCTTGGTTAATGAAGTCTACGACTTCATCCCACCTATGCATGTCTTGCATGACTTCGTGCTACTCCTGTACTTCTATTGGTATGAGAACAACGATATCTCTCCTGAGCTTTTCTGAGATGAAACTTAGAAACCACGTCGATGCACACCTTGCGGACGTTCATTGCACTCCTTGTAGGAAATTCTCAGGAAGAGAAACAATTGAAACTCATACTCCTCCTCTTATGGACTTCATACATTCAACATGAAATCACGAGCATATACACACATAGCATTGAAACAATTTCATAATAGAGAATGTAAGCAAACTGTAAACATGCATTCAAAAGATGTAGACAATATTCATCACGACACACAGAGCTAGAATCAAAGCTCCTTTATATTAATTCAAAAAGGTTCCTATGCCTGGTTTAATAGCAAAATCTATTCTTCATACAATCCCAAGTTCTCTTTTCTTCTCTATGTTCTTGCTCTATAACTCCACACTGAAAAATGAGAATACTCCTCTATCATACAAGCGAGGGTCTCTATATTCGTTTTCCCTCCTACAACTCTAAACTATCAATTTAGAATTAAAAATCTATCTACCTTACATTAAATACACCTAAATGCCTTTAGATATGGCAGACGAGAGATAATATCAAGGTCTGTTTTACAATCACAACACATAAATGCTAGTTCATCTCCCTAGCTATTACATAAATGCTCCTTTCATTCAAATTCAAAACATTCTTTGAAATGTGCGCTGGTGCATTTCCAGCTATCTTCCACCTTTTGTGCTTGCCCACGATGCTCTTGTATCATGTTACATGGTTTTCAAGGAGTGTAGGGCTTATATTATGGTGCAATGTAGTGTATTCTATAAGAGAAATCTCTATTCCAAACCTCAAAATGGATAGTACCATATCTTGTTCATAAGACAAATATTCTTGGTATGTTTCCTTTGTGGATATGGTAGCTCAAGCCCTCAGTACACATGACGTCGTAAAATGAAATGTAACAATTTTACTATTGAATGATAGTGTTATGTCACCCATGGTTAAGGAAAGAAATTAAGGTTCTTAGGTCCTATTTGAATATTCTTAGAATTGAGATTCGTTACATAGTCGTTGAAAAAAGACAAAAGACTTATGTAGCAGATATTAATTTGGTCTTTGTGTGGGACATTTTATGCCATTAGTATGTTTTGTACAAAAATAATGGATCTTGGGGACTACACCATGGTCAAGGAATGAGGATAGAGTAACTAGGAATGAGGAACGAGGAACAAGGAATGAGAAACAACGAATGAGAAACAACGAATGAGGAACAAAAATTATACGAGGACTAGACACCGGCAATAGGGACTTGCGAATGGGGCCGATGTTGAAATCTTTTAAATAGCTTTCGTATGCACTAAAATTTGTCATGGATAGACTATTGGAATGCCTTAACGATATGGGAGGGTTTATGGGCTCAAATTTGAGTGACACACCCACTTTCTTCCTTCATCAATTCATCATGTAAACCATAAACCCTAATTTTATTTCAAAGTACCCAATTTGGTTGACGCAAGTTTTAGGCTTTCGTTAGTATTTCTTCATTTTTATTTCAGATTCTACATTAATGTATATAAAATTTATCTGCTTCGTAGTTCTGTTGACGGGAGAAATTGACCGTCCGTCAACTGAGAGAGTGGAACCGGTCCGGGGTTGTCTAATAACCCAAGCCGTTTGGGATGAACCACCCTGATGGGTTTAGCGGCTCCGTTATCTAATATAAGGTCCTAAGAAAACAAAAGAAAACTAATCTAAACTAACTAATCTAACTACAAATAAATAAAACAAACTAAACTAAAACTAATTATTAAAACAAACTAAACTAAACTAACTATTCTATATATACAATCTACTAATTACTACTATACTAACTCTAACTAATTAACTATCTAACTACTAACTGCAATATAACTTATTCACAAAATGTACATTATCCACGATTTACAGAGTTAATTAAAACTTGAAAAACTCATTTGCATTCTGCCCTAAGACAGTGAGAGATATTTTTTGATTTTTATAATTTTATGAACAAGAAATAAAATAGAAAGTTGATTAAACTAAACTAAAAATATATCTAATTAAACTACTTGAATTATACTAAACAAATTAATGAAAATAAATCACAAACTAACCTGGAAAAACGCTCCAGATTTGCCCTGTGTATGATGACTGTGTTAGCAGAACGAAGGAAGGAAACTCACACCGAATAATCTAGAAGCTTCTCGTAAATGATAGCTGCAATGCTCTTTAAGTTTGTTTACAGGACAAACAAGACATAAAAATCATAACAATTATATGATTTATAAATCTCTACCATTGGGTAAACCTGTTATGCAAAGACTTATACAGAATAATTCAATCAATGAAGAAGATAAATCTGTCATTCATAAACTGAATCAAGTAATTGCTGTATTTTTAAGTAATGGAAGAAATCAGACATGGATCATATTAATTAAATCATATCACTTTGCAAAAGGCTAAGATAGCTAAAGTAGTCATTAATCAAATGCAAATTGATAACATAAACATGAAACAAAAGATTGATATTATAAAAGCTAAAGATGTAGCAGAACATCAATTTCTGTCTCAGTCTGTATTAGATATCCATAATCCTGGTTCTCCCACAAGTGAGGATGATCCTTATTACAAAAATAATATGTATTTAAAGGTTTCCACAGGGTAAAACCTCTCTGTGGAAGTTATAAAACTGTTTACATGAAATCTAGGAAGATATCCCAAAGTTGTCTAAACTAGGAAATTAAAATAAAACTAAAACATCCAAATATCCCCTAAACTACCCAACAGGTCCCATGCAATTCGAATTCACCTTAAAAGGACAAAAAATGAACAAATTAGAAGGATCTTTTATTAATAAAATGATA
>JASDQU010736705.1:85574-142490 GCA_032191745.1 Picea mariana | reverse complement strand
CCGGATCTGCGACGCGATTCCACTGTCCAACGCCCCCACAGCGTCGTGATCCTCCCGGCGGCTCGATCCCCGCGAAGTTTCTTGGCGGATCAGGGCCAGTAACCAGTCTTTGGCAATGGGGCTTCCCAGACAGAGCTGAACGCGGCGCATTCTGTGAAAAAGGTCAGGAACCATGGTGCGCAACACCATTCTGATATTCTCGACCTTGTTCAGCAAGTCCTCCGACGCGTAAGCCAGCCCACCCCTGCGGTAGTAATTCTTCTCCGACGTCGCAGGTTCGAGACGGAGGCGGTCGACGTAATGCGCGACGAGGCCGTGGAAGAGGTTGATGAAGAGCGCGGGGTGCCAGTCGCCAATCCAGAGGTAGGGTTTCTCCAGAGTTGTTCTCCAGGCGGGCGTCAGGACTTGCAGCACGTCCTGCCTTGCTGTGCGGTCGAGGGCATCGTAGTGGGATTCGAAATGGAGACGTAGCGCTTCGACTTGAGCCTCCAGGCGGATCACGTCCTCGGATTGCAGGGCTTGTTTGAGGTGGGAGTGAAGCTTCTTTAGCTTCTGAATCCACTGGAGGTAATAGTCCTTGAAAGCCTGCTTCCGATCTGTTCGACAACAAAGAAAAGAAGCCGAGATTACGTTAAAATGCTCATTTGTATGCTGAAAACCTTGGGATTATAGAAATATTAGAGCCATATATACCTGGCATTGTGACGTTCT
Organism: Picea mariana; assembly: GCA_032191745.1. NCBI lineage: Eukaryota > Viridiplantae > Streptophyta > Pinopsida > Pinales > Pinaceae > Picea > Picea mariana. The sequence goes on along the minus strand of JASDQU010736705.1, from coordinate 141,779 downwards.
ATTCTTGGCCGAAGAATAAGATGGACGGATTGAAGAGAGAAAAATGCACAGGATTCCTTGTACGTTTGTTCTGATCACCTTGTGCGGTGCTTTCTGGTTGGATCTCTCGTGTCCAAGTATGATATATGTAAGGCCCGTTATAACGTCAATTTTTGAAAAGCAAGCCAATCGGTAAATATAAAGGCGTTGTATATTTGTTTTAAGAAGTGGATTTTTGTTTTGAAATCAATACATATACATGGATCATTATTTTTTAATGGCTTCGTCTATTTGTTTGTTTTGTTTTAAGAAATGATTTTTTTTTTTTAAATCAGATAATGTGAATTTATATAAATCACTATTTTTTAATGTTAAAATTTGTTTGTAACCTAACCTTGTAATATTGTAATAACATAGATCTATGATTAAGTTGAGCTTTCCATCTGATTTGATAATCTCACCTAATGAAGTGAAATGTCTTAACATAATAGTCTATAACATAATAGTTTATTCCATGTGGCTTACAATGTGACGACAATACATTGTAAAATTTTATTTTTTTTCATATTACAATTTAATATGTTAAACGTTAAATGACAATACATTGTAAAAAAAAAAAAAATTTCATATTACAATTTAATATGTTCAATTATTCATCTTTTCAATATGGAAAACTATAAATTCTTATTAATTTGTGTCAAAGGCTTGAGATTATAGCAATGAGTTTGTTTATTGACTATGTATTAGTTTTTGGTTGATTTTATATTTGTGTGCTATATCCAATATATAATATAAGAAATGTATTTTTTTATATAATAAAAAAATATATTTTTTTGAAATTTAATTGACTAATATTTTTGATATTTTATTACAAACTTCAATACACAATTAATAAATTTTCCAAATATTGTTTAACAAGAATGTTTAATACATAAATATTAAATAATGATAATACTTTGTGGAGAATACCCAGCTTAGCAACGTAACAATGGAAAAATGAAAATATACCAGTGAAAAAAACAAGAGTTACGAACTGTACTCGTTGGGCTATGTTAAGTCGTCCGCATTGAATTATGTGCTGGCCACTTGACAACGGACAAAATGAAAAATGAAGATGTGCTGCGTGAAAAACAAGCAGGTTTGGTATTAAAAATTAGACTCTATATATATATAATAATTAAAAATATTTTAATTTACTAAGTTAACATTTTTTGTCTTGGTATTATAATATATATATTGATATAATATATATGTAATGTAATTAATATGGTTAGAAGTTAAATATGTTAAAAATAATTTAATTGTAATTATTTATATATAATAATATAGGTTAGACTAATATATATTTTTGTTAAATCTAATAATATATATTATTACAAGTTAGATTAATTACGTCGAAAGACGTATATCTATTGACCATGGGGAGATTTAATAGGGGTTTAGTGCTTAATTACGCCGAAAGGCGTATACCTATTGACAATGGGCACAATTAATGATCTTGATGGCTACGCATTCAAGATGTTGGCATATTCTTAGTCGTCCTCCAAAATCAATGAGCTAGATTTATTGCTCATAACTTCCTTGCATTTATGAAGGCATCCGTTAACATGTTTACTTTTTTACATTTACCTAAGAATACTTAAAAAATTACTGTGAGCATATATAATTGACACGTTCAAATGATTAAAAATGATTAATATGTATGCATGCCACGTTTATATCACTTCACAGTTTTTATGTTAGAGCACCATTCGTTTTTTATCCCACGACCTCCACGCATTACCTCCCACATTATGAACATTCCATGACTTGAACCGCCACAACCAATTAAATGTGAAATGAGTGGAAGACCTCGCCAAGCCGGAAGACCTCTCTAAGATAATGGGCAAGAAAGGTAGTCGTTTAATGGCTGCGAATTCGTACAGGCTACAACTATCGCCTCCAAAACAGATTTTATAGAACTCATGGGCAACAAACAATATATAATTTACAGATCCATTCCCAACAACGAGTGTTGAACGCTGTACATAATGTCCAAAGCAACAATAATGTCCAAAGCACAAGTCTTAGTGTAAATTACAAGTTTTCAATTAAGGTTGTTAGCCACAATAATGTCCAAAGCCTATCGATCGCCAGCCACAATAATGTCCACAGCAGCAGTCCATAGCTCAAATCGCTATTTTTATAACGGAATGGTGAATGTTTACGATGTGCCTGCTGAGAAGGTATTATTTTGATCCGAGCATCAAATTTCATGTATTTTTTTTTTGGCCAAAACTAGTGCATCTTTAGTCTTTTTGACATTATTTAAGTTTGTACTTTAATATGTTAATTAAGGTTTGATTGTAAATAATATAAGGCAAAAGAGAATTAAGGTTTATTTGCAAATGAAATATGTCTTTCGGCGTTCATCAGCCACAATTATGTGGTTGTGCTAGTAAGTTTTCTATGTGCTAGTAAGTTTTCTATGGACATGATTAAATATGGCTGGAATATTCTTAGTAGTCATACAAAATAAATGGCTGTGATTTCAATCATTAACTTTCTAGCTATTATAAAGACATCCGTTTATGTGTTTACTTTTTTACATTTACCTAATCATATTTAAAAATTACTTAGATAGCTAAATATTAACACCAGATAAATGAAGCTCAACTGTTTATTTGTTAATCAATAATAAAATTTAATATATTATTTTAAGGATTCGTTTCATCTTATCAACCTTTCGGCATTGATCAACCACAATTATGTGGTTGTGCTAGTATATATATCTATGTTAAATTTAATAATATATATTAGTGTAATAATAAATAAGTGATGTTAAATTTAAGAATATATATTAGTGTAATAATAATCAAGTTATGGTCTTAGAAGTTAATAAGTTAATAGTATTGTGTTATCTTGAATATTTTCAGAGAATGTAAGATTTTCCAATCTGTTTTTAATATACAATGAAATATTTACCAGTCTTTGTTTTTAATCTAGGAGTTCTAAATATTTGTTTATATGTGGGTGTAAATATTTTTTTTTGTGACTTAGAAGTTTATGTAGTAATTATAATATATAATATAAAGTCTGAGTGGACCTAATGGTTAAGAACATGTGTTTACATCAATTAGAGGTATAAATACTAAGAGTTAGTGTCTTTCATCATTCTATTTCTACATTCAAAAATGGATTTTAAACAACAGAAAATAATGATTTCGTGTAGATTTACTTTTCCTTAAAAAAAGCCAAAAAATAAAAGCCAAATTCCATATTAATAAATAAATAATATTTACTAGCAAGAATAAAAAATTAATGGAATTCCAAATTCCATATTAATAAATAAATAATATTTATAAGAATAACCATAATAAGAAATTAATGGAATTCCAAATTCCATATTAATAAATAAATAATATTTACAAAAATAGAATAAGTGTATAATTGGTATTATATTAGATTTGTTATAATTTTAAATAATAATAATTATCAATTTTTAAATCAATCTCTAAACCTATCGTTCTAAATTTGCAAAATGCCGGGACTAAACTGCTAGATTGGTTTTAGTTGGTTTTGGTAACTATGGATACCCTTTTATATCACTACTTACAATTGTATTGAGCCCATCGAATGGCATATGAAGATTAGATAGGACTATAATTAGGTATATATTTGATAGTTAAAGAGGTGTTTTTTTGCTTAATTGATAAGCCATGTTGCTTTATTGTGTTAGATAGTGGTTGAGATTTGCAAAGATATTTTTAAATATCATAAATATTTTCTTTTCAAAGCCCTGATATAGTTGAGGATTGGGATGATATTCATGTGTTTTGTAAGGAAAATCTTAGATTTTTATCAAGAGATTAAAGGTATAACATAGAATATGTGAGCAATTAATTTTCTTCAATATCATAGCTTTTTGTTTGGGGAAATGGTTTTGTAGACACTCCCATAATGACTTTTGTCTAAGAGTCTCTTGTCAATTTGAAACCATGGGTGGTGTTTTCGACCTGTGTAAATGTTTAGGAAGTTATGTATTTGTGATAACAATTAACTTGTATGGTGGTTAAGGTATTGGGTGATCAAGATCCTAAGTAAAAAACCATCACGACTTAAATCTTGAAAAAAATCGATACAATTGTTTTATAATTTTCTTATGAAACCATCAACAATAATTGATGTTGCTCCAAAAATGCATAACCCAAAAAGAAAGATCCAAAACCTTTTAAATCTCCATGCAACTATGATTTCTCACTCCACCTTCTTAAGGTTGAGATGGAAGCACCACCTTCAACTTCTCCTCCGATGGTAATATGGGTGCTCTTAGGAGTTTTTGCACTTGAGGGATAGGTTTCAAGGACATGACCATTGTAAGGAGAGGAAAACACGGGAATTAGGTTTTAAATGAAGGTTCTAGGGCTTATGGGGCATGAATAAGGCTTCAAACCACCACATGGTTCCTCTAAAGGGTATATTCATCCCCCAAGTGGAATATGGTTGCTCCTATAATGCCCTAGACAGTAGGGATGGGTCTCAAGGTCTTGCCAGTGGGTCTAGGAGAAAAATAAGGCCCTTAGGCCCTAGATGAAGCTTCTGGGGACCAAAGGCCATGAACAAGGCCACAAACCACAAAACATGTCATGTATAGGAGATCATTGTCCTTAGAGTGTGATATTGACACCAATATGAGGTTTTGTGCATTAAGGATGGGTCTTAGACCACAAATGGGAGAGAAATTGAGGGAATTAGGCCCTACAATAAGATTCTAGAGATAATGGGCCATGATCAAGGCCTCAAACTACACCATAGACCCTTTAAAGTGGACAGTTGGCATATGCATGGGATATGGATGCAATTAAGAGTGTTTTTGTAGTAGGGATGGGTCCCAAGGCTTTGACCATAGTTAAGAAAGGAAAACAACTTATGTCATGAATTAATATAAAGGGATTATTGGCCATGCAGATGACCTCAAACCACAACATAAGCCCTTTAGAGGTGATCATTTGATCCGGATTTATGTAGGAACACAATGAAATACAGAAATACACATAAACGCAGAGATGCAGCGGAAATAAGATTTCATTTCATTACTAACAAATGACTGAAGTATGCTTACAGACAGAATGTAAATAAACTAGCTAAGGCGCTGGTAGCTTATCTCTGAGAAGAGATGTGGCTGCTACTTGCATCCGTGAGAAGAAGATTACAATGAGGCTCTAGAGGCCTTTTTACAATAGACGAGAATGCCAAAAGTGTCATAGACATCCAAAAACCTAACCCTGGGAGATGANTAGGCCCTCAAAATGGCCCCGGAAGTTAAACCTGCTAAAAATAGTAAATTGCCAAAATTGCCAGAAAACTATTTTGAGCCAGTCGGAAAAGGTGGGTGGCCACCAATATCCACCTGGATCATCATTGGTCTTCAAGTGGAATATGGGTACTACAAGGCCTGCGGCGCCAAGCCCGGGCACATGCAGTTCCACCACAGATAGAAAATAAAGAAATCAGACAAGCAGGACGCTCTGTGCGAATGAGGAGACAAAATTCTTCATATATGGAAGAGTTGGGGTTCCTTGGGCACACGACGTGCTAAGGGGAGACTCCACCCAAGATGCCTTGTGACACAAGTCAAATGACGGACGATGTGATGAAGGGTTGAGGGCATGACTTAGGCACTCCACCAATGAAGGAAAATCAACAAAGGCATGGGGGCACACTTAGAAGAGTCGGATCGACTCACCTAAGGGGTGCGTGCACCCAAGACGATGACTTGGTTAGATGGATGTGACTCACTAGTCCAAGAGGCATGTCATTTGATGGGCACACGGGCTAGATGATTGGGTCCATGGAGGGGCATGACTGTCAGTTGAGTGTGACGATTCACAAAGGGGCATGACACATCCATGAGACATGACGTTTCACACAAGTGACCCTTGGAGTCCATATAAGAGCAAGGGTGCACAACCAAAGAAGGAGTTGGGAAAAACTTGGAAGACAAAGAGAGCAAGAAGAGCTCTATGGTTCTAAGGTAGATGAAGAAGGAAAGCTCCCTCAAGGATCCAAGTCGCTCCACTTGGGAGGACTTGTGCTACCTTGAGCAAGATTCAGTGGAAAGAGTTGGGTGAGGTCCTCTTGGGACGATTTTGGGGAAGTTTGGAAATGTAGGTCTGTTGGAGGGATGTGTGAGTCAGAACCGAAATCTGTGAAGTCTCCAGAAATAAAGAGACAATAAGTATGTGGTTGTGGGCACGTCTAAGGTGCACCGTAGGAGGTTGTGGCAGAGAGTCTTGGTGGGATGAATCTGTTTATAAATGACTTGGTGAGGTGAGGCGAGTCGTGTGACTCTGCCTAAGTTGTAAACCGAGCTAGTAGTGCTCATATTGTAACTATTTTGCAATAATAAAGACTTAGTCGAGTGTTAGGCATGGTTTGTGTCGCCCGCACTATATCTACGTTTCTCTTGTTTGTTTCCCTATTGTTATTTTGGCTTCTCATGTTCATGGATGTATGCTTAAATATGACTAAGTGTTAAATGGATAACAATTGTCTAAGTATACAAGACTTGCACTTGAGTAGGAGTGTGACTCGTCGGTAGCCTAGAACAAAGTATGGGTATGCTCTAGGTGAAGAGTCGTAGTCTGGATGAAGTAACCTTAGTGTTTCCAAGTAGCTAAGAGAGAAACGTCGCAATGTCGCACACCCTCAAGCGGTGTACGATCGTAAGGCACATGGTGGGGATGTGATAGATGGTATCAGAGCGGATTTTTTGCATATTTTGGAGAAGGGTTGGGGAGCTCTTCACCACTATCTCGAAGATAGATGGTATCAAAGAAAATTTTGAAGACAGATTGTTGCAAAGGCAATTCAATGGGAACATACACAAACTTGGTGAACAATTCGTTGTAGTGAACTGGTTCATTGTAGACTTTACATCAGAGTTATGACATAGGTTTTGTTGATGGTGCGATGGAGAGGTTGGTCTGGGTGCACACCTTTTATAGACCAACAACAGAGTATGTGGTGAGACAAAGCACTTGGGCAGGCTGGGTGATCGTAGAACTCATCGCAAAACTTGTCACAGAGTTGATCGCAAAGGTAGACTTGGTTGGTTTGATTCGTGATGGAAGTCAGTGCTAGACTTGTTGTGCACACCTTGGAGAGACCAGGCACAAAGTTTGTTGGGTGAACCGAGCACTTGGGAAAGGTAGATGAACACAGGATTTGTCACACAACTTGTCCATATCTAACCGCCGAAGTGATCACAGAAGTGAAACGTAGAGGGTGATCGCAGAAGTGATTGCAAAGGGGGAGCAATTATGGGTTACAGCAAGGTGAAGCACTTGGGTGCATTGGATGACCTAGGGTGAACTAGAGAAGCTCTACAACAGGTAGTTGGTTGGGCATGTTTCCATCATGACGTCTTCGTGTCATGCAACACCGAGAACAACAGTTGAGTTGAGTGGGGTTGTTGGTGAGTTGACCACAACCTTCAGATGAGGTAGCTCTGCGCAGAGTTACAAGAGTCAGTTACCAGCAGTATGAATTAAAAGTCGAGTGGTGGATGCATGGTGCCTTGAAGCTGAAGCAGTAAAGGTGCGCAGATGGCAATACATTGAAGGTGAGTTTGACCAGTTGCATGCGAAGTTTGGGACTTAGATAGATTTCTGAAGTGGATGGATGGACCCAGCCTTGTATCGCAGTGAGGGTCTTGCAGATTTGTGGAGCTACGGACAATAATCGAGGAGAGTTCATGCAGAGAGTCAGTTGCTTGGGCAACTGAAGTTCCAAAACAGTAGACATAAAATATGGTTCCAACGAATGATGTCGTTGAGAAAGGTATGGTTGGTTTCGAGTTCTTGCATTTCCTAAGTGTTGCAGTGAGTTCTTTGAAGGGAAGTCAGATGACTTGGTGGTTCAAGTGTACTCTGTTTCCGTAGTGAAAATCGACATATTTGAGGGTGACTCAAGTGGTGCAAATTTGAAGAAGTCTTGTAGCAGTTTGGGATGCCTTGGTTAGGAAAATGTGCAGAGAGCTTAGGCGACCTACTTGGACAAGTCATGTGGTGGAATTAGATAGATTTGGATGCAACTGTGGAGGTGGCTTGAGGCAATTTACTAACTCTTTGATGAGGTGCGTTGGACATGTCATTGTAGCGAAGTAGGCAGTGAGGTTTGGATGTGTCGAGTTGAGAGGATGGATAATGCACCCTAGTATTTGGTGCCTTAACTAGATTCGTTGGGTCATGCGATGACTTGACAGTCACAACGATAGTTCCAGAGTTTGGATGCTTGCAATTGGTGGAAGGAAGTTTTGTTCTAGGAGATAGATGGAGTTAGCAAGCAAATTGACCAAGAATTGTTGGCAGTCAACTTGAATGGGAAGAACACAGACCAAGTGACTTGGGTGGTGTGGACAGATGTACACAACCACATATTGTAGCGAAGGTCTTGTAGATTTGTGGAGTTGTGGATGGTGATCGAGGAGAGGTCATGCAAAGAGTCGGTTGCTTGGGAAAGTGAAGGTCCAAGAAAACAAACTTAAAACATGGTTGCAATGAAGGATGTCACTAAGAAAGGTATGGTTGGTTTCAAGTTCTTGCATTTCCTAAGTGTTGTATAGAGTTCTTTGAAGGGAAGTCAGATGACTTGGTGGTTCAAGTGCACTCCACTTCCACGGTGAAAACCGACAGACTTGAGGGTGACTTGAAACTGGTGCAAATTTGAAGAAGTCTTGTAGCGGTTTGGGATGCCTTGGTTAGATGAATGTGCAAAGAGCTTGGGTGACCTACTTGGATGATTCCTACAGTGGACTTAGGAAAATTTGGATGGATCCATGGAGTTGGTTTAAGGAAGCTACCTAACTCTTTTATGAGGCGCATTGGACAGGTCACTATAGTAAAGTAGGCAATGAGGTTTAGACATGCCGAGTTGAGAGGATGAATGAGGAACCCTAGTCTTTGGTGCCTTAGCCAGATTTTTTGGGTCATGCAAAGACTTGACAATCACAATGAAAGTGCCAGAGTTTGGATGCTCACAGCAAGTGCAAGATAGTTTCATTCTAGGAGATGGATGGAGTTAGCAAGGAAGTTGACCTAGAATTGTTGGTAGTCAACTTTAATGGGCAGAACACGGACCAAGTGACTTGGGTCGTGTTCGCTCACCTTTGGTATGGGACATTGAATGAGGCATAACACATCTTGGTGACTTTTGGATGATTGCATGATGACTTAGAGATCCAGCGGGGGTTGTTGGTTGAGGTTGGCAAAGTATTGGTTCGAACGTGCCTAAGGCATAGAAGCTCTTTGAGGTGACTCATTCTACTTGGAGCGCTTTGGAAAGTTCATTGGGACATTTTAGGAGTGTATACATGTTGGCCACACTCATCACAGATGTTGAGTTGCGGAGAGGTGAATTGAAGAAAGGAGGTGAGTTGGAGACTTGCCTTCATTTGGAGGATTGTGCAGACAAGTATATTGCAGCATGAAGAGATTACTTGGACATGGGTGTTTATCTTTCTTTGGGTATCATAGTTGAGGGTGAAGCCTAATCATTCCAAGGCATAGAGAGGCAGACATAGAAGCATGCCCAGGTGATGAAGTAATGAGGAAAAGGTAGTCTGGACGTGCAGTTCTTGGGGCAGATTGGATAATTGTGCCATGAGGTGAACAATGGAGTCAAGTTGAATCAGATAAATTTGATTTGTAGTGACTTCATAGTGCATCAAAGTGAGGGGAAACCTTGCCTTGATCTGAGATCGTTGTGCAGATGGACCGAATTGCGGAAGGAAGTCAGAGTACAAATGCACCATTAGGTTTGAAGTGCAGCACTTAGACATTGTGGAGGATCTCCTTGACGAAGATCAGGCAATGACAACAAAGATGAGGAAAGGATGGAAACTTGCCTTAGTCTTTGGAGTTGAATGGAGTGATAGGGATGCAAATAGAAAAGACTAAGTTCAGGCATGGAGATGTGTATTTCAAGAACTGGATGTGACGGTTGGACTACCTACCCAACCAGTGCAGGACTTGAGGCATGTAGTGTGCAGAGACATGGAAGAGTTGGTTGAAGTATGATTGCAACAGAGAGTCACAAGGAGTTCAACACTTAGACATTTTTGAGGTTTTGGTTGAAGTTGCAGCAGTAGTTGAGGCAACAACGACAATGAAACGAAGAGTGATCATCGCAGCAGGGCAGTGGTAACTAAGACATTGCAGATAGAGTTGAGGAAGATATGTATTTCCATCATAGAAGACAGGTGGGTCGTACACAACTTTGGACAAGGAAGTGTGGATGGTTGCATAGGTTGAAAATGATTGGAGTGAGAGTTGGAAACTTAGGGTTTCTTGTTTGGAAGGAAACTTGGGGTTTTCACTTTGATAGAATTTGAGGTTTCCAGTTGGCACGAAACTTTGGGTTTAAAGCAAACTTAGTTGCAGTGGAGGCAAGAGTCTGGGAAGAGACTTATAGATCACATACTTTGTGGATGTTGTTGAGGACGAAAATGACTTGATGTGGGGGAGGATGTAACACATGTGGTACCAGGCCCAGGTGCACACACTTCCACCATAGACTGAAATGAAAGAAATCGGACAGGTAGGACACTCAATGCAGATGAGGATACATAAGTATTCATATAGGGGAGAGTTGGGGTTCCTTGGACGCGCAATGTGCTAAGGGGAGATGCCACCCAAGGTTCCTTGTGATACAAGTCAAATGACAGATGGTTTGATAAAGGGTTGAGGGCATGACTTGGGAACTCCACCAACGAGGAAAATCGGCTAAGGCACGGGGGCACACTTAGGAGAGTCGGTTCAATTCACCTAAGGGGTGTGCACACCCAAGACAACGAGTCAATTAGATGGATGGGGTACGTAGGTCCAAGAGGCATTTCGGTTTATGGTCGCATGGGCTATATGGGTGCATTGGATCCACGAAGGGGCGTGACGGTCGATTGAGTGTGACGATTCACAAAGGGGCGCAACACACCCAAGAGACATGATGTTTCACACAAGTGACCCTTGGAGTTCATATAAGAGCAAGGGAACACAACCAAAGAAGGAGTTGTGTAGAACTTGGAAGACAAGGAGAGCAAGAAGAGCTCTACAGTTCTGAGGCAGACGAAGAGGGAAAGCTCCCTCAACGAGACAAGTCGCTCCACTTGGTAGGATTTGCGTTGCCTTAAGGAGGATTCAGTGGATAGATTTGGGAGAGTGGGCCAATTTTGAAGAAGTCTGGAAACACGGGTTTGTTGGAGGCATATGTGAGGCTGAACCGAAATCTATGAAGTTTGCAAAAACAAAGAGATATCAAGTATGTGGTTGTAGGAACGTCTAAAGTGCACCACAAGGATATTGCGGAGACGATTGCGACAATGAGTCTTGTGGGGGGAAATCTATTTATGAGTGACTTGGTAAGGTGAGGCGAGTCATGTGACTCCTCCAAAGTTGTAAATCAAGCTGGTAGTGGTCATATTTTAATTATTTCGCAATAAAAAAGACTTAGTCGGGTGTTAGGCATGGTTTGTGTTTCCCACACTATATATATGTTTCTCTTGTTTGTTTCGTCGTTGTTCTCGTGGATTCTCATGTTCATGTATGTATGCTTAAAACTAACTAAGTGTTAAATGGATAATAATTATCTAAGTATACAAGAGTTGCACTAGAGTGGGAGTGTGACTCGCAAGTAGCCTAGAATGGAGTATGGGTATGCTCTAGATGAAGAGGCGTAGTTCGGATGAAGTAACCTTGGTGTTTCCAAGCAGCCAAGCAACAAATGTCACAATATCGCACACCCTCAAGCGGTGTACGATCGTAAGGCACACTTTGGGGATGTGACAGGTACCATTCCGAGGTCTTGCATGTTAGGGATGGGTCTTAAGGAGTTGAGCATGGTCGAGGGAGGAAGATAAGGCCCTTTGTCCCTAGATGAAGAATTTAGGGATCAAGGGCCATAAATAATGCCACAAAACACATAACATGTTCTCTATAGGGAATCATTATCCTTTGAATGAGATTAGAGTACCATTACAATGTTTTGTGCAATAGGTATGGTATCGAGGCCTTAACCATGGTGGGGTAGAAATACAGAGAGTTAGGCCCTAACTGAAGATTCTTGGGCTAATGGGTAATGATCAAGGCCTTGAATTTCAACATGATCCCTCTAAAAGTGTTTTTTTACATACCAATGGGATAGGAGTACCAATAAGAGATTTTGTGCAATAAGGATGGGTCTTAGGGCCTTGACCATGACTAGGGAAGGAAAATAAGGTTTTTTAATCCCTAAATGAATCTTGTAGGTCTTATCGAAAATCAAGTATTCCTCAAACCACCACCAAAACCCTCTAGAAAGTACCTATGTCCTTGAGTGGGATATGGATACCATTAGGAGGTTTTTCACACAAGAGTTGGCTCTCGGGACTTTGGCCCAAAATTAAGCTTCTATCACCATGTACTATGACTCAAACCATCACATAGACTCAAATCATTGGCCCCTTTGTCGGAATATGAACATAATTAAGATATTTTGCATATCATGGGTCTCAAGGCCTTAACCATGGCTAATGAAGGAAAACAAGGAATGTGAGATTTAAATTAATCTCCTATAACTCACAATCCATTAACGACTCCTTGAACCACTACATAAACTGTCTAGATGGAATATTTGACTTCCAAATGAAATATGGGAACTCTATAAAGTTTTAGACACAATGGATGGGTCTCAAGATCTTAACCATGGACATCAGAGAAAATAAAGGGTCTTAGGACCTAAATGAAAATTTAAAGGTTCATGATCCATGAACAAGGCCTTGAACCACTACATAGGTCCTTTAGAGGGGATGCCTGGCCTTTGATTGAGATATATGTGCCATAAAGAGATTTTGTGCACCATTGATGGGTCTTGGGGTCTTGACCATTGTAAGGGAAGGAGATAAAGGACTTCAAGTTATATATAAACATTTTAAGGATCTAGTCCATGAACTTGGCCTCAAACCACCACATAGGCCCTTTGAAGAATTTTGTGGATCCTTAAAGGTTTCCCAACAAGTCTATCTTTTACATGTTTAGGCACTATTTTTAAGGTATGAACATGTCTATTTGTTGTTGTTTTAGGACTGCTACAGGTATGAACTTTCTGCCCTTAGAATCTTCCTTGTAGGAAGTGATTTGATGCTCTTTTGAAGTTGTTGTTTGAATGGTTTACTTAGGAAGTTTTGATGTCCACGATTAGAAGATTCAAATACTTCAAGCAAAAAATACCCCCTAGATATTTTCCACTTTTAATGTTGATAAGGAAATAAGCAAACCACAAATTTATACACATGTATTTTTGGTCAATGTTACCTTGAAAAAAACCCCATGGGGAAGACCAATTTGGAGAGCATATTTATTATGGAGTTTAAAGGGAAAATTACAGCAAGGAAAATCAACCAACTTAGCTCTAGTTGATTGTACAAAGTTTCTTGTACCAAGTGCCAACAATCCCTTGAACAGTGTGCCATTTCCTCTTGATGAAGTGTGCCCTTTCGTGTGGCTGCATGTTTCCTTGAGTTATGTGCCCCCTTTGTTGTTAGTTGCCTTGAGATATGTGCCCCCTTTGTTGCTTGTTTCCTTGAAGTGTGCTCTTTCACTTGATGAGTGTGCCCCTCTTGGTGCACCCACCTTACTAGTGTGTCCTTCCCTCAACCTTGTGCGCCCTTCTCCATGAATGCACCTCTCCCAAGCTTGTGCACCCTGTTCTCAAGGTGCACCCCTCTTGCCTTATCCTCTTCTCCAAAATTCTTCTCCTCTCCTCTCCTCTCTTCACTCCAATCTCAAAATGAATAATGAATTCCCTTTTTCCTTCCTTCCTTGGCTTCAACCTCATCCTTAAGCTAACCTAGGAACTAATGGCCAAGATTATATCTATGCCAACCAAGATCAAGGGTTGAGATTAAATCTCCCCTTTTACTTAAGTTCCTAAGTCACTTTATGTTAATAAAGTCACTTTGTGACTTAAGTGCTAATAAAGTCACTTTGACTTTATAACATAAAGTAAAGTGGGTTGAGGGTCACTTTTTCCCCCTTTTGTGTTATACACTCAATAACACAAGGGGACCACTTTCCAAGGTACCCAAAACTCAACACTCCCTCTTATTGTGGAAAGTGTTCTTCATCACTCCCATCTTGTCTCTGAAGTAGACATGATTTCCCCTAGGCAAGGACTTGGTGAGAATGTCTGCAATCTGCTCATCAATCGGAATATACTCAAGATGAACTACCCTTATCTGAACCCAATCTCGAATGAAGTGGTATCTAATCTCTATTTTTTCGACCTTTCATGAAACATTGGATTCTCAGAGATTTTGATACAACTCTGATTATAGTAGTGAATAACTGCAGGCCTCAACTCATGACCAAATAGGAAAAACAACAACTTGTGAAGCCAAATGGCCTTGTTTTTGGCCTGACTAACTTCCATGTACTCTGCCTCAACAGAACGCAATGCCACTGACCTTTATTTTCGACTGAACCAAGACAAAACTGATGATCCCAACCTCAAACAACACTCTAAATTGCTCTTCTTGTCAACTGCACATCCTACCCAGTCTGAGTCTATGTAACAAATCACCCTAACCGCATCACCTCTGATGTAGTCCAATCCATAATCCATTGATCCTGCAATTTACCTCAAAACATGTTTTTCTCCTATCCAGTGGACACTCATAGGCTCCACCATGTACTGGTTGGGAGTGTTCATAAAAAAACAAATATCTGGTCTAATGTTGACTAGATATATCAAATAACCAATCAACTGATGATATCTTGTGGCATCCACCAACTCAAAATCAAAAGCACTGAGCTTCTTCCAGTTGGTGACCATAGGTGTCGACATGGGTCTGTAATCCTCCATCTGAAATCTATTCAGAATATCCGCTGCATACTTCCCCTATCTCAGAAAGATATTCCCATCCTCTTGTCAAACCTCCATGCCTAAGAAATAGTGCATTAGTCCAATGTCCTTCATCTCAAACTCGAATGCTAGACCCCGCTTGCAATCAGCTATGAGATGCTCCCCTCCAGTGATGAACAAATAATCAACATATAGGATAAGAATGAGTGTATCCTCTCCCCAAATGATGTAGTAGAGGTTCAGATCTGCCTCACTCTTCTCAAAACCCATATGAAGCAAGTAGGAGTCAATCCTCGAATACCAAGCTCGAGGAGCTTGCTTCAGACCATATAGTGTCTTTTTCAAGAGGCACATGTGGGACTCTCTCCCCAACACTTTGAACCCATGTGGTTGCTCAATGTATACCTCCTCCTCTATGAATCCATTCAGAAATGTTGTCTTCACATCCATCTGATGGATCTTCCAACCCATTTCTGTTGCAATGGCCATAATACACCAAATGAAAGTGTATCTCACAACTAGTGTGAATGTCTCATCATAATCAATTCCCTCAATCTGAGATAATCCTCTCACCACAAAACGAGCCTTGTGTTTCTCTATGCTGCCATATGCAACATACTTGATCTTGTACAACCACCTAGAAGTCACCATTGACTTCCCCTCAGGTCTAGGCACCACCTCCCACACATCATTGCGCATAATGGAGTCATACTCCTCCTACATGGCCTCTCTCGAGACATGTTGGTCTGCTTCCTGTGCAATATTAGTGGACTCAAAATCTATGATGCTATTCACCATGGCCAAGTACAAACCAAACCTCTTTGGTGCTCTTCTCTCTCTCATCAACCTCTAGGGCTCACCAACTAGCTCCTTGGATTCCTTCAAGGTCTCCTGAAACCATATTGGTTTCCTCTTCCATGAAGTAACCTCTTTTGGAGCAGTACCCTCATGCCCCTCAGTCTCATCCATAGATCTCGCCACTGAAGGTTGAGATCATGAAGCACGTGCACCCGTGGTCTATGTACCAACCACCTGTGATCATGTAGATGTACTAGGTGGACAAGTCACCCCTTAACTTGGTGCACTAGACACCTAAGGCTATGTCCCATGTGATGCATCACTCTGTATATTGTGGGAACTCCTCAACTCTGTCTCTCAAATCAAGCGATCTTCTAAATGCTCTATCCTCCTTGAATCTAACATATCTCCTCACAACAACTCTCCTCAGTGTTGGAATGTAGAAATCGTAGGCCTTGGAGACCTCTGAATATCCAACTAGGATCCCCTTCTCTATAGTGGGATCTAGCTTTGATCTCTTCTCAAAAGGGACATGAGAGAACGTCAAACAACCAAATGTGTGAAGGTGCTCAACATCAGGCCTACTCCCAATGAAGGCCTCCTCAAGAGTCTTTCTCACCGGAGCTCTATGGGAACTCTTGTTTTGCAGATACATTACAGTACTACAAGCCTCTGCCCATAAAAAAAATGGCAATGCATGATCATGCAACATCAATCCTGTTGCACCAACAATGGCCATGTTCTTCCTCTCAATAACTCCATTATGTTGGGGTTGTAAGGAACGATCAGCTTCCTCTTGATACCCTGTTGGGTGCATAAGTTTGCAAACTCTGTGGAGATATACTCACCACCATTGTCCAACCATAAGACCTTGATCTTTGTTCCTATCTGGTTCTCCAGAAGAGCCTTAAAATCTTGGAACCTCTTGAAGACCTCACTCTTGGTCTTCAAGAAATAGATCTAGGTCTTCCTGGAGTGGTCATCAATGAAAGTCGCATAATACTCACAACCACCCAAGGAAACAAATGACATGGACCCACACACATCAGTGTGTATCAAATCAAGTACCCCAATTGATATACTGTCATTGTTGGGAAAGACAGTCTTGGTGTACTTCCCAAGAGTACACCCTCTACACACCTCTTGATGCTCAATTTCAAACTACGAAAAACTTGTCACAATCTCCCTTAGCACTCTCAGAGATCCATGATGCAAATGAGCCATCCTTGAATGCCATAGCTCACACAAATGATTGATTGCTGTTTCTACTAGCCAAAGCATGCAATGGCTGAAAAAGTAGTTTGTACAAATTCCCCTCACGTGTCCCAATCACTCCTCCAGAGGTGACACTAGACCCCTTAGGGGGAATGAGGACCTTTGTCCCTCTTAAGGAAACCTCAAATTCCCTATCTTGAATGGAGGAAATTGAAATCAAATTCTTCTTCATCCCAAGGACATACAAGACATCCCTGAACACCAAGGGTGGCATCAACTCCCTTTGAAAAAGAAACTATGCCATGCCCAATCGCCCTGACTATGGTGTTGTCTCCAAGCACTATCTCCAAATTGATCTATGAATCTTTGAGATCAGTAAAGTGATCTCTTGTTAATGTTTAAGCCATTATTATAGATGTTTGCATTTCATTAAATAACAATAGCATAATCCAAGATCACTGAGAAATACACAATCACAAGAGACACAACATTTATCCTGGGAAACCCTCTAGGGGAAGAAAACCCAGCAAAACTTCCTTGATATAGATAGCCAATACAATGCCAAGAGATCTCTATGCTAAAACATAAAGTCCTCTCCAAGATATGTGCCACTCTCTCTCTCCTTTGCCGGTAACAGATCAGAACTTGTCTCTCAAACTGAGCAAGTGAGTTGTGTCTAAGTGAGGTGCTCCTTTATTTATACAAGTCTGGCACGTGTGAAGTGTCTCTTCACCGGCAGGGCTGACTTTTCAAACTGGGTGGGTAAACCCACCTTTCTTATATTTCTGGGCTTCTTTAATATCAGCTGGGGCCGACTTCTTATTCTGCCTATTACAATTGTCTTTTGACCAATCCGCAAAAGGGGATTTGGTCCTATTACAATAACCGACATGATCAATCCACAATGGGGATTGATCCTATGAATAATATATCAATACTAATAAGAATACTCTTTGCAGTTACATTATTTCAACACTCCCCCTTAACATGAAGGGTATTCTTCAGCAGCATCATGCGAGAGAGAGAGGACAACATCATCAACAATATCAAATGGGAGGACAACTTAACATGAAGGGTATTCTTCAGCAGCATCATGCGAGAGAGAGAGGACAACATCATCAACAATATCAAATGGGAGGACAACATCATCAATATCATCTTGGTTGGCGTATCTATAAATCATTGGAAGTTTTCTTCATCAGCAACATCATCATTCTCAAAGGAATGCCATCATCATCTGCATCAATATGTATTAGTATAAAGTGATACCTCATCACAGCACTAGGCTGGCCCATCACAGTACTAAACTGGCTCTATGTCACAGCTGTTAAGCTGGTAGCTCAGTGTAAGTCACATCTTGCTTTACGTCTAACAAATAGGTCAGAAGCAAGGTACACATCATCTTGCTTTACGTCTAACAACTAGGTCAGAAGCAAGGAACACATCATCTTGCTTTACGTCTAACAACTAGGTTAGAAGCAAGGAGTCATCTTGCTTTACGTCTAACAGCGAGGTCAGAAGCAAGGAACACACACATCATCTTTCTTTATGTCTAACAACGAGGTCAGAAGCAAGTAGTCATCTTGCTTTACATCTAACAGTGAGGTCAGAAGCAAGGAACACACACATCATCTTGCTTTATGTTTAACAGCAAGGTCAGAAGCAAGGAGTCATCTTGCTTTACGTCTAACAGCAAGGTTAGAAGCAAGGAACACACACATCATCTTGCTTTACGTCTAACTGCGAGGTCAGAAGCAAGGAGTCATCTTGCTTTACATCTAACAACGAGGTCAGAAGCAAGGAACACACACATCATCTTGCTTTACGTCTAACAGTGAAGTCAGAAGCAAGGAGTCATCTTGCTTTACGTCTAACAGCGAGGTCAGAAGAAAGAAACACATATACTCCCCATTTTAGGGAGGGTCCTTTCATACTATACCAAGCTTATCTCGAAAGTGTTCAAACTTTACACGAGATAGAGGTTTGGTCAACACATCAACAACTTGTTCATCCGTGCTAACATACAGGAGCTTCAAGGCTCCTCTCTGTACCATGTCACGGATGTAATGATAGCGAATCTCTATGTGCTTCAACCTGTCATGGAATAAAGGATTCTCTATCATCTTTATACAGCTCTATTTGCCACATAGGATCGTGGTTGCTTCCATTTCTAGGTCAAACAGATCGGTCAACAACTTTCAAATCCATATAGCTTCGCAGCTAGCAGAACATGCGGCAATGTACTCTTCTTCCGCTGCGCTGAGAGCAATACTGGATTGCTTCCTGCTCTGCCATGAGATCATGGCTGATCCCAAACTGAAACAACATTCAGAAGTGCTTTTTCTGTCAGCAATGCTTCCTGCCCAATCTGAATCAGTGTATCCACTCAATGTGAAATTATGATCTCTGTCATAACTGAGACCATAATCTATCGTACCTTTAAGGTACCTCATCACATGTTTTGCAGCCACTAGGTGAACACGTCTGGGCTCTACCAGAAACTGACTCAAGGTGTTCACGGCAAAACAAATGTCTGGTCTGGTGTTTTTCAGGTACATCAGTGATCCAATAATCTGTCTGTACAATGTGGCATCAATCAAATCTGACGAAGTATCGACCAACAACTTCAGCTTCATTTCCATGGGTGTATTCATGGGTTTGCATTCCAGCATGTCGAATCTTTAAGATCTTGACCGTGTACTTCCCTTGGTTAAGGAAGATCCTCTATGGACTCTGCCATACCTGAATACCTAAGAAATAATGCATTAGGCCAAGGTATTTCATTTCAAATTTAGAGGCAAGTCTCCTTTTACATTCAGTGATGAGATTTTCTTCTCCAGTTAAGAATAAGTCATCCACATATAGCAGTGATATTACTGGCTCATTATCCATAATTTTGAAGTAGAGATTTGAGTCTACTTTACTCTTGGTAAAGCCTAAGCTCATCAAGAAACTGTCTATACGACCATACCAAGCTCTAGAAGCTTGCTTCAATCCGTATAAGGATTTCTTCAATCTGCAGACATGAGACTTCCTGTCTTCAACCTCAAATCCTTGAGGTTGCTCTATATACACTTCCTTTTCGATGACGCCATTTAGGAAAGTTGTCTTCACGTCCATCTGGTGCAGCTTCCACTTCATCTTAGCTGCAAGAGCTATGATGGTCCTGAGCGAAATGTATCTGGCCACATGAGCGAATGTCTCTTCATAGTCAATGCCTTCCTTTTGGGAAAAGCCACGAGCGACAAATATTGCTTTATACTTCTCAATACTTCCATTAGCAGCATGTTTTATTTTGAAGAGCCATCTGGAGGATACCACATCTTTATTCTTTGGTCTAGGAACTATTTCCCATACTTCATTCTTCATTATGGATTGGTATTCTTCTGTCATGGCATCTGCCCATTCTTTCCTCTAAATGTCTTCTTCAAAATAGGTAGGCTCCTCTTCTAGGAGATCACACATCAAAGCCGTATAACTGGAGAATAGCTTTGGTATTTTCACCTGTCTCGTGGTTCCTTGGGGAACACCGTACTTCTCTCCATCTTGAATAAGCTCTCTAGCCCAAGCTAGCTTTATTTTATGGAGGATCATCATTTGAGGAGGTTCTTTCACTTCTAGAAGTTCCTCATCAGGGGAAGTTACGACTTCCCTCACTGGTTCTGCAGCTCTGAGAACCTCCCTCATTGCAGTATTGGGGATTACGAGTTCCTCTTCATATACCTCTTCAAGCTCGCACAATTTAGATTTATTGAGCGTTGCATCTTCATCAAAGGTCACATCCCTACTAATCTCAATGTGATGTTGACCTGGTATATAGATTCTGAAGGCCTTGAAGACCTCACAGTATCCCACAAATATTCATTTCTTTCCTGAAGGGTCCAACTTGTTTCTCTTTTCTTTAGGTATATGAATAAACACTGGATAGCCAAATATTTTAAGATGGCTTACCTCTGGCTTCTTTCTGGTGAACATCTCTTCCAGTGTCTTGAGCCCAATTGCACTATGGGGCAATCGGTTCTACACATAAACAACTGTCATTGTTGCTTCTGCCCATAAGCACATAGGAAGATCTTGATCATGGATCATAGTATTCACAACTTCCAGTATGGTTCTGTACTTTTGTTCAGCTACACCGTTTTGTTGAGGATTATAGGGAGTAGTGAGTTCCCTCTTGATCCCAACATCTTTGCAGAAGTTCACAAACTCTTTTGAGGTTTATTCTCCTCCATTATCTGACCTGAGTATCTTAATATTTTTTTTCAGAAAGGTTCTCTATCAAGGCTTTGAATTCCTTTAACTTACTGAACACTTCATCTTTAGTCTTTAAGAAATATATCCAGGTCATTACGAGAATAATCATCAATGAATGATACATAGTATACATACCCGCTAATGGAGGATGATGGCATTAGGCCACATACATCTGAATGAATGAGTTCTAGGACTCTTTCTACCTTGTTGTCCCTCTTCGGAAACGGGTTCTTGATGTTCTTCCCTTGTGCACATCCATTGCATACGCCTTCATGGTCACCTTTGAGTTCTGGTAAACCTGTGACCACTTTGTATATGCATGGTAGTGCCTTGTAGTTGATGTGAGCTAATCTTCTATGCCAATATTCTTCAATGGTGTGGGTCATGGCAGCTTCTGAGTGACCCTTTATCTCGTGCAAGTCACCTTCTTCTCTTCCAATGATGATTGCTTCATTTATGGTCTCTTCTTTAGCGCGTTGCCTTCTGCAACCTTCACTATAGCTTCCTTAGGGTTATTACATGTGACCTGGAGCAAGGTCAACAAAACAACAATCAAGAATAATATCCCTCTGGTAATATAAAGCAATAGCACGAACAATCATCACAGTAGCTCCTTTAGAGCTACGACTTATAATTTATCTGAAGCAATGATTAAAGGTAAGGAATACAATACGAAATGAGGTCAACACTCTCATAGTGTTGTGACCAAGCATTCTTCCATGGCAACTTGGAACTAACACACGAGGTTTCTCCTAGAGGAGGTGTTAGTTGTATCAGGCAAAGCATTTACCTCTATATCCTCACATGCTATCAAGTATAATACTTTACGACGACTGTTATCTCAACTATAGTCATCAACTTGTCACGTGTACCTTTGAATCTTATTAATCTTGATTAATCAAACCTAGAGCCTTGTCCTCAAGAATGAGAGCTTGCTTTTCTTCCAGGTCCCCTTCACTCAAGTGACGATTGCTTTCTTCAACCTGTCTTCTGTACTGAGACAATACGCTATCTTGACAGAAGGTTAGGTTAGAGGACAAGCTCTATGATCAACTTTTAATCCTTCTAATAATTTGATCATAGCTTCAACATGCAACACTGATCAAGATAATGTCATGACAAATAGATGTATATCAGAATAATCACACCTGGGTTGCATCATTCTTCTGAATGTGTTGGATCTATGGCAAGAGATCCCTTCTCCTGCAAATACTCTTTAAAGTTTAACCATTTAAACATATGTGAGTACATACCTTTGATAGCATTTGCAGGTGGTGGCACCATCTGGCAGCAGTGGTAATCATTACCAACTCTTTAAAAAACTTCAAGGGTGATTGCAACTAGTTCTGTGGCCGCAACTGCAAATGGTACTACTACTGCAACTGGTTCTGAGACTGTAACTGCAACTTAGGGTTTTATGAGGAAACCCTAAATTTTAAACTTCAAATTTTGAAAATCTGATCCAGGGGATAGATGCTCTGAGCTGAGGCGAGTTAGCTAGTGTAGTCAGAATTTCAAAAATCCAAATTTTACCCCCTCAAACTTGATCTGCGGATTTCTGGACTGGTGCTTCTGGTTTTCTGGTACTTCTGGTACTCTGGTACTTCTGGTACTCTAGTTTTCTGGTACTTTGTGAAACTAGGGTTTCACTTTCTGGGAGATCTAACCACTGAAAAGGTGCGTTGATGATGCCAAATTGATCCTTAGGGGAGGGCACAACTTTCTAGATAGTTTTAGGGCTGAAAAGATTCACTTTTGAAAAACCCTAATTTGCAAGTACGACAACAGTGACGTTTTTCTCTTGTGAAAGATGCTTCCTTCAGCTTGGCTCTGATACCATGTTAATGTTTAAGCCATTATTATAGATGTTTGCATTTCATTAGATAACAATAGCATAATCCAAGATCACTGAGAAATACACAATCACAAGAGACACATCGTTTATCCTGGGAAACCCTCTAGGGGAAGAAAACCCAACAAAACTTCCTTAATATAGATAGCCAATACAATGCCAAGAGATCTCTATGCTAAAATAGAAAGTCCTCTCCAAGATATGTGCCACTCTCTCTCTCCTTTGCCGGTAACATATCAGAACTTGTCTCTCAAACTGAGCAAGTGAGTTGTGTCTAAGTGAGGTGCTAGCCTTCTTTATTTATACAAGTCTGGTACGTGTGAAGTGTCTCTTCATTGGTAGGGCTGACTTCTCAAACTGGGTGGGCAAACCCACCTTTATTATATTTCTGGGATTCTTTAATATCTGTTGGGGCCGACTTCTTATTCTGCTTATTACAATTGTCTTTTGACCAATCCATAAAAGGGGATTTGGTCCTATTACAATAACCGACATGATCAATCCACAATGGGGATTGATCCTATGAATACTATATCAATAATAATAAGAATACTCTTTGTAGTTACATTATTTCAACATCTCTAACACTTGACATATGATTGGATTCTCCACTATCTATGTACCATATGCGGGATGGTGTCTCAACTATCAAGCAACAAACGATCAAGGAACACTCCCTCTCAAACTGAGAGGCAAACTTATCCTCCTATGTTGTTGTTGTTGTACCACCCTGCTTATTCTTCTTCCTATTGGGACACTATCTAGTATAGTGCCCCATCTTTGAACACGCAAAGCATTTAACTTTGCTCTTGTCCTTCTTCTGCTCATCTCATCCATGTTGTTGCTTGGCCCCACCCTTGGGACCCTGCTTGGTCTTCTTCTTTCCCTTTGCCAAAAGAGAAATGTCACCCTCATCATCCCCACCACAATGTTGACTAGTGGACCCAGAGAAAAATCTAATCTCCTCCTGTACAAATTCATTCCATAGCCTCTCCCAATTGGGCATATACTCTCTGGCCACAATGCCTCGTACAAAGCTCTCCCAATGTTTGGAGAATCTATTTAAGGTTGTCCTCACCAATTCATATGGATCCACTATCTCGCCCAAAGCTGCTAACTCATTATGAATCTGAGAAAATATCATGAGGTATGAGGTGATCGAATCAATCTTCGTCATCTTGGTTCCCCTCAACTTCTCCTAGAGCACCATCTTGTGGTTCTGGTTAGGGCTCTGGTAAATACCACACAAGAAATTCTACTTCTGAACTGCGAAGTCCTTACCAGATACATGAAGAATGATATAGTCTTTCACCACATCTAGGATAGTCCTCTTGGCCTTGATGTTCCTCTTACTGAACTCTGGCAAGAGCACTGCACTCGAAGGAGGAACCACATGATTTTCTACAATATCCCATAGCTCAAGTTCCTCCAAGATCAAGACTATCCTATCCTTCCATGGAGATCAATTGACAGCCTTCACTAGCCTATCCTCTACCCTCAACCCTGCAATCAACATGGTTGCCATTTGATGCTAAAATTGATGCTACACTAAACAAAAGAAATTTGTTGTCCACACAACAAACATGGGTGTGAAATGAAGCTTCGAATTGTGTAAACAATCTGCCAACTGTTTGCCAAAAATTATTAACTAACTCTTATTCCCTTTGGCTCTGATACCCTAAAGAATTTTGAGGATCCTTAAAGGCTTCACAACAGGTCTGTCCTTTACCTGTTTAGGCATTGTTTTCAAAGTAAAAACAAGTCTACTTGTTGTTGTTTTAGGACTGCTACAGATCTGAACTTTCTGCCCTTAGAATCTGCCTTTTAGGAAGCGATTTAATGCTCTTTTGAAGTTGTTGTTTGAATGGTTTAATTAGGAAGTTTTGTTTTCCGTGATTAGCACATTCAAATAATTCAAAACAGAAAATACCCTCTAGATATTTTCCACTTTTAAAGATGATAAAGAAATAAGAAAACCACAAATTTATAAACAAGTATTTTTGGTCAACATGACCCTGGAAAAACTCCCATGGGGAAAACCAAATTGGGGAGAAAATTTATTATGGAGTTTAAAGGGAAAATTACAGCAAGGAAAATCAACCAACTTAGCTCTAGTTGATTGTACCAAGTGCCAACATTCCCTTGAACAATGTGCCCTTTCCTCTTGATGAATTGTGTCTTTTCATGTGGTTTCCTGCTGCCTTGAGTTCTAAGCCCCCTTTGTTGCTAGCTGCTTTGAGATCTGTGCCCCCTTTTATGCTTGCTTCCTTGAAGTCTACCCTTTCACTTGATGAGTGTGCCCCTCTTGGTGCTCCCACCTTACTAGTGTGCCCTTCCATCAACCTTGTGCTCCCTTATCCATGAATGTGCCTCTCCCAAGCTTGTGCGCCCTCTTCTCAAGGTGCGCCCCTCTTGCCTTGGCCTCTTCTCCAAAATTCTTCTCCTCTCCTCTTCTCTCCTCTCTTCACTCCAATCTCAAAGCGAATAATGAATTCCCTTTTTCCCTCCTTCCTTAGCTTTAGCCTCATCCTTAGGCTAACCTAGGAACCAATGGCCAAGATTAGATCTAGGCCAACCAATATCAAGGGTTGAGATTAAATCTCCTTGTTTACTTAAGTTCCTAATTCACTTTATGTTAATAAAGTCACTTTGTGACTTAAGTGATAATAAAGTCACTTTGACTTTATAACATAAATTAAAGTGGGTTGAGGGTCACTTTTTCTCCCTTTTGTGTTAGACACTCAATAACACAAGGGGACCACTTTCCAAGGTACCCAAAACTCCACACCCTCTAAAAGGGATATTTGACCTTTGAGTGTGTTATGAGTGCCTATGGGAGGTTTTTTGTGCTAGGGATGGATCCTAGGATCATGTCTATGGTCAAGAAAGAAAGAAAGGGCCATATGACCTAAATGAAGCTTTTGGTGCTCATGGGACAAAAGGAGGTCTTGAACCTCTACACAATCTATTTGGAGTGGATATTTAGCCACTAAGTGAGATAAATACACCATTGGGATATTTTTTTCACCAAGGATGGATCTCAAGGCCTTGACCATTGTCATATGCGAACCATCATTAATTTTTCTACTAGATGGTTCTCGAGACACAATGATGGTTGCCTAATAGGTCCAATACCCACAGATATAGAGTTTTGAATTTACTCTATCACAACTATAACACTCTAGCAGCTTCAATTTCTGCAATTGGGCCCAAAACCCTCTATGTATTAAACATAGGCACTAATTCTCCCTTTCAGAACCCAAGCACTTAACCTTCCACATGACCTCAAGCCATGACCAAGTTCTTATATTGTCGAGTGATTAACTCCCATAAAACATAGGACTTTTCTTGTATCGAAGCTCTCTGTCAGGCTTTACTCGTGTGGGTCGCTCCGACCTTTTTGGACTTCTATGAGCTATAACACTCTGAGGGGCCTAGAATTAACTCTGATGTGATTCAGACTCTAGTGAGCTACAACCACCTTGAAGGTTTGGACCCTGAAGGGTAGGACTCACTCTGAATCTTTCGCTACGTTATTAGGCTTCCACGTGCCTCTTTTCCAGAATTGTTGATATGGTTCATTCCTCTCCATTAATCTAGCCTTTTAACAGATGGTTGGATCTCCTCCTGCCACTCGGATACACGGTAACAATTCTTTTTCTATAAGTCTTGATCTCACAATTCCTATGCAACGATCCTACAATCCAACGATCAATATTTAACCTCAGACTATAACCAATGCTTAGAGCATCAAACTCCCTCTGTCATATTTTAGTTGAATTGCAACACTCCGATGGGTTTGGGTTTCGAGAGTCCAAACTTTGATGATGCTATATTCCTTTAACAATTATACACCATCGATCCTACTGTGATCAATGGTCACAACTCACTTACCTTCATTCCCCTTTGAACTTCACCTCGACGGGTCACTCGCCATGTGTCTCCTCCAAGACAATTGATCTGAGTTAGTCTAAAATGATCCTCACCATCCATTAGAGTCTTTCTTCCACTAATCCTTCTGACTGTCAATGACTCTGGTATTCATCGGACCATCTGCCTCCACCGTAGACCTTCTCCTATGATCAATCTTCACCCTTGATCGGACTAGCGTCTATCAGAGTATTCCTCTAGTTGTGTCCTCCAACAGAATATGGATCTTTGTCATCGATCTAAAGACGATCAAGGGTCACGATTTCTTCTGGGTTTCCAATATGCTGAGACCCTCGAAATCCCTACTTCTCCTTTGTGCCAAATCGTTGTTCCTTGATTCAACACTCTGCAACTCTTCCACAAAGTTCATAGGAAATTCGTCCTCCTCTTGATCTCATTCAATGAACTCGTCTTCTTGGGCTCAAATTTTCATTTAATAGAGATCGCATTGGACGTCTCTCGTCCCTGCACACTCAGTCTCAACCTGAACACACACAAGCAATACACACACACACACACACACACACACACACACACACACACACACACACACACACACACACACACACACACACACACACAATGACAAGAGGAATAAACAACTACACCATAAAGCACGTAACACAATGTTATTTCTATTGACCAATTACACATTCATTGTACATAAAATTACACAAGGCCTTTCCTGCCTTCCTTGGTCTGATTTACATTTAATTGGCCTTTGCTTGGCCTTTGGCCACACTTGGCCTCTTTCACTCACACCTCTCTATCCTCTCTCTATCTAACTCAAACCTTGTCTCCCTTCCATGCCCATAGGCTTACAAAATTAAAGGTGAGACCTGAACTGTCAATTAGTTCATATCCTAAAATCTCTCCACTAACAAATTCCTAGGATCCCTCAGATCCTCAAAACCCTCAAGAGATATACACCTTACCCTAAGATCTCTCTAAATCTCACAAACACTCGAGATCTACCTTAACAAAAGGAGATTTGATTACATATTTTCTAATTTCAATCCAACTAATTCTATCCTTCTAGAATTCAAATAAAAACATAGAATTTACAATAATTTCAAGTTAGGGAATCCACTCCCTTAGTAAATTCAAATACCCCTAAGGCCTAATCAACAAGGTTGATTTTGGAGGGAAAATGCTACTGCATCACACAACCTATGGCCCAAGGATAAAAACCAATGTCTTAAGTACTAAAATATGCTTTTATGGTTCATGGACCATGCATATGGTTCTAAACCACTACACAATCCTTATAAATGGAACATTTACCCCACAAGTATAAGATGGATACCATTAATAGGTTTACCACATTAGGGATTAGTATTATGACCCTAACCATGGTCCAAGGACTATCATTAAGGCATAAACGATACTTTTAGGGCTCATGGTCATATGTCCCACATATATATTTCATGTTATCATTCCAAGTCATGACAACATTGTTAGCATTCAATCCACTCATAATTTTGAATGTCCTATTTGTAGGAATCTCTACCTTCTCCTTGCACATTACATAGATAGATTAAGAGATTAAGACTTAAGTGTCTGATTGTAAAAGTCTCCTATATTAGCATAGTTTAATCCTTTATTCATTACATTATATTCATCTATCAATAAAACATTACATGGTTGTCCTTGTACCATAGTTAAGGCCCTATACCAATCCCTAGTGTGTCAAAACTCATAATGGCATCCATATTATACTTGTGGGTTGAATATTCCATTTACACATGGCTCAGGTTGTGGTTTTAGACATTATGCATGGTCCATGAGCCATAAAAGCATATTTTAGTCCATAAGACATTGGGTTTTAACCTTGGACCCTAGGTAGTGTCTTGAGAACCATCTAGTGTATAAAATATCATAATGGCTCCCATATGACCATGGATAAGGCCTTGAGACCCATCACTGGTGAACACAATATCGTAATGGTGTATCTATTCCACTTGGTGGATAAATATCCCCTCTAAAGGGCATGTGTAATGGTTCAATACCTCCTTGTCCCATGAGTCATGGAATCTTCATTTAGGTCATATGATCCTCATTCTCTCTATTTGACAATGGTTAACACCCTCAGATCCATCCTTAGTATGAAAAACCTCTTATAGGGACCCATATCCCACTTGGAGATCAAAGATCCCTTTTATAGGACCTATGTGGTGTTTTGGTGGCCATTTTTATGGTCCATATCGTTAAAATATTTATATATATGACTTGAGGCCTTTTCATATTTCTTCTCCTTACCATGGTCAATACATTGAGACCCATCCTTACTATTAAAAACCTCCTAATGGGACCCATATCCCAATTGGAGGCCAAATATCCCCTCTAAAGGGATTCTAAAGTAGTTAAAGGACTTGTTCATTGCTCACAAGCCTCAAAACATTCATTTAGGTCCTACAACCCTTTATTTTCTGCCATCAGCATGGTCAAGGTCTCGAGACCCATCCATTATGTCTAAAAATTTTAATGGTACCCATATATCATTTAGAGGCCAAATATTACGACCCCTAAAAGACTAATTTAGATCATACAACAATTGTTTTCCTTCATTGACTATGGTTAAGGCCTCAAGACCCATACCTTGCATGCAAAATATCTTAATGATTCCCATATCCCTCTAATAGGCCAATGATTTAGGTATATATGATGGTTTGAGACCTAGTTTGGGAACCAATGTTGTAGAAGCTTCATTTTGGGCTAAAGGCCCGAGAATCATCTCTCTTGTGAAAACCTCTTAACGGTACCCATATCCCACTCAAGGACAAAGGTATTTTTTAGATAGATTTTGCGGTGGTTTGATGAATATTTCATGTCCCACAAGACCCATAAGATTCACTTTGGGATTAAGGACCTTGTTTTCCTCCCCCAATCATGGTCAAGGTCCTAATGGAACCCCTACCCCACTCATATGTAAAAGATCTTTTTTAGAGGGCACATGTAGTAGTTCAAGGCCTTGATCATAGCCCATTAGCCCAATAATATTCATTAAGGGTCTATTTATATAGATTCACTCCGCTCGCTAACCATAGTTAAGGCCTTGAGACCCATCCTTGGTGCACAAAACGTCATAATGGTACTCATATCTCAATTGAAGAACAATGATGCCCTGTAGAGGGCATGTTATGTGGTTTATGGCATTTTTATGGCCCTTGATCCATAAAGGCTTCATCTTTCCATCCATTAATTGTGACCATTTCTTTAAGACACCCATCCCGTTGATGAGTTTGAATACCTAGGTTTCAATAATAAGGATTAAACCAAATGGACAGGTCCAATCAAACTCTTCCATATTTGGTGTGGAATAATCCTTTGGATTTATGGCCTTATATCCTTGTGATGAGTTTTTTTTTTTTTTTTTTCTTTCTTTTATATTTTGTTTTAAAGGTTTTATGTAGTAAAATTGGAACTACTATTTATCAAAAGAGAAAGGAAAAATTGTTCTGAAAGTTAACTCTCATTACATAAATGGGAAGGTAATTGTAACTCAATTAATCCCAATAAATAATTGTTTAGGGAATATTTGTTTTAACAACAAAACTTTCCAAGAAATAAAAATCTAACTAAACACAAAAAATAAGATTTTACCAAAAATAACAATGGAAACAGAACCAGTTAATTCTTGAACTCCTCAGAATTATACAGGAAACTATTAAACTAGCATACTATAAATTTTCAAAAAACGTAAAATTTAAACTATATAGAAAATTGCATAAAAGATTCACTAAGGAAAATATATTGAAAGAAACTCATAAATTGAACCCAGATAACTTGCATATAATCAGAAATTTCTTACAAGATATTATGCAAAGAATTAGAATGGAGAGAAATCCATAGTGTTGACTAGCACCAATGATTTACTTAAAGCAAATGTCCTTGGAAAAATAATGGATTCTTAATTAATAAGAGTAAGATAAGTAATTGCAATACAATATCTTTCACAAGCCATACCTTCAGTAGCCAAAAATCTCATAGAACTAATTGAATTCTAATTTTATCCAAGTAAAAAATTGGTTATGATAACCACTTTTGACTAGTCCACCCTCAAGTTAACTTGGGGTTGAATCTGTAATACCCATGTTTCCCCAATTTGTAAATATAACTATAACTGGCCAAGAGATTGTGGCAGACTAAATATGTGTGAATGTTTGATTTGATGAACCTTTGTATAAAAGGGTCAATGTATGAATTTTATGTTATTAATAGAAATTGGATATGTGTTGCACAACTGTTGAAAGGGGGGAGTTTTCCAAGATAGACCATGGGTGCTATGAGAGAGATGGTGAGGGAAACCAAGAATGGTTGAGATCACTCTCACCAAATTAGTACCTACTGGGTGTAATTGCTCAATAGTCCTTTGACCCATAAATGAATTACTAGTCAGGCTGGTAGTTGGAAGGTCATCCTTAAGAGTTAATGAGGAGATGGGGCAAGGTACCCATCTGTAATGAATTACCAGTCATGCTAGTAGTTGGAAGGTCATCCTCAAGAGTTAATGAGGATATGGGGCAAGGTACCCATCTGTAAGGCTTCCAGGTCTGACCACGAATTGGGGATTCGGACCCACGCAACCTTGCTGAGGAAGGCAAGAAATGAGGTAATTTGAGGGACAGAGACAAATCTGAAAAGAAGCAGAGTAGAGAAAACAATCTCAAGAAGAGAAGAGAGCACGTTTTCGACTCAGGAGTTGAGAGAAAAGATGAGAAGCAAGCTTGTTTCGGTTGTAAGAAGCGATGGGCAGGGTTTCGCTACAAGCTGATAAACGAGGCTGACGAGTGACTAAGGAAGTGATTGTGTAGACCTTCTTGCTTGGAGTAGGGAAAACCTATTGCCAATTTCCTGTGGGAGGAGAGTAACCTCCTTCCCTAACTGTAGTGGAGAAAGGAGAAACAATCTCTCTCAGAGCATCATGGTCTAGCTCGGGGGTGGCTAGTGGTAAATCTGTCAGGAGTGGTTGTGCCTATGGTTGGGTGGAAAAAGGAACCCCTTTTAGCAGTTGCTTCACATTCTCCAGTTCTGATAAGTATCTTCATACTTTGTGTAATACATTGGATGCAATGATTGAATATATGTGTTTATGGTTAAGTCTTGCAGTGTTTGAATGGTTATTGGAAATGCTCATTTGCTTCTGTAAATTGTTATATTTACGTGGTCTTTGATTTACCTTTGTTTAGCACTAGAGAGTTATGCGATGTGAATCCACATGAAACTCGGGGTAGGATTAACTGAAATTTCTAAGTCCTTCCAATCTTTCGAGTTAGCTTAGCGGGAATGTCAAGTTCAATTATGTGGGAGAAGGGCATTTCTTTCAGACTACCCATCCATGTGACCAAGGGTTCATACCCATGGCCTTAATCAACTCTCAACTAAGAGTTGAGTGTAGCCTGGAACCTCAATATGATCCCATATGACCCAGGGTTGGGAACCCCTTGCTAAACCCAAAAGGAGCGAAGCTACTTTGGCTTCGGGACTTTGGGACTTATGACTCCACAACCCTTGAAAACAGTCGAAGGCCAGAGTCGTGAATTGATGATGGTCGTAGATCTGGGGATCCAGTGGAGATCTCTCTCTGTCGTTAGATCAGACTTAGGAAGGGTAGTGTTAAGTGCTTCGACGAAGTTCCACTTCGTGAGAATAGGAGTGGTCTAGCGCCAAAACTCTCGAATGTCGAAGTCATGAAGTTAATCTGGACCGTTGAGAACAGAGGGATGTGTTTCTGCAAATCAACGACTATCTGGAAGTTCGGGTATTTGCCATTCCGGAGAGGAAGCTAGGAGATACATGTCGAACTCTCGAATGTCAAACTTCCGAAGTGATGTGGACCGTCGATCCTCAGATCCTTTGGGATCCCTCTCAACCGTCAATCTAAGGACTTCATTGAGAACCCCTCTTAACTTCCCAACCAACCGGGAACACATCGTGGAGCGAAACGTGGCCCTCTCTGGTCCCCTTGTTGTCAGTTGAACTAGAGTCGTTGGATGAGAGGCCACGTGGCAGGAGATCCTATAGTCTAGAGACTTGGTACTCCTGAGGAATTTGGCCAAGAGTATTCAGAGTGTGAAAACCTCTGAAGACACGAAAGACGAAGTGAATCTTAATCATTGATAGGGTGAGGACAAGTGGCGCTACATTAGAGAGTCCGGAGACTTGGCTCTTCGGGGAATTCATGATGTGAGGAGTTGGTAAGATCTAAAGCCCAAAGTCGCGAAGTAACAGGAGCCATGGATCTATGGATCTACGTGGACAAATCTCACCCGTAAGAATTGAAAGAAGTGAGAAGATTGTATGTTGAGGCTGACGTGGCTCACTAACGTCATCCAGGGTGACGTGGACCCACAACTCAGGTGCCACATGTCACCGAGATATGGACGATTCATAGGCCCCTTATGCTTATTAGAGAATGACACATGTCACCCCCTAATGAGGACATGTGTCACCCTTGTCCCTCACTGTGTGTCATCTTCTGGTTCATGCCCGCCTAGCCAACGTGGTTGATGACGCGATCGAGACTTTGGGAGTTTGGGACTTTGGGAGTTCGAAATATTTGGGGCACAGTATAGTAAAGGGACGTAGAACATTGATTGTCGATTGTCGAACGTTGAACGTTCACCGACGATCACCAATTTTCGAATGTCGAAATGTTTAACGTCAATCATCGATTGTTGAACGCCGAAAAAAGGGACGTTCAACATAGAATGTCGAATGCCAATCATTGAATGGCCAAGGCCACATGGCAAGATTTTGGGACTTTGGAGAGTATGCGTGTAGTAAGAAAAGGGGTGTTAACTACCGAACGCCGAAGACCCCAACTAATAACGCCCGAATAACTTCGAGAGGCTGTATCTCGCAAACCAGAGCTCATATTTTAGTGGGGTGGCGATCGTTAGAAAGCTCGTGGCAAGTAGTAGCCAATGGAGATCCTGGATTTAGGATTTGGGATAGCTAGGGAAAACAAAAATTGGATGCCCCATCCCTAGAAATGGAATTTAAGGGTCGGGTGTGTTACAAGTTGGTATCATAGCATGGCAACAACACTTGGCCTGCTTGGGCTCATGCACGAGTCGCATAAAAATATTATTAGATAATTTTATGGGGTAATACCCTACCTTACCCCCCTTCTATAAGAAACTTGTTTGAACCTCTACTGAAGAGAGGAACAAAACTTTCTACTGTTGATAAATGTTTTGGAAGTCTGCATTGTATGTTGCTAATGTTTCCAAATAAAGAAACTGACATCACTTTGCAATGATATGTGTTGTTCATGAATTGGTGGATTAGTAACTAACATAAAATGTTTTATCAACACTCAAGCAGTTAGTGAACAACAAGAAAACTACAACGTAAGGGATGGTGACACACCATGAGTTGGGGGAGAGATCCCACAATAGAGAGGAAGAAAATGATGAAAGGAGGTCAGTGGAAACCCCTCCAGATTTGGCCAAAATTGTAAGAAGCCTCATGGCAGAATTACAGAGTTGTAAGGCTGACAATGAAAGGCTGATAAAGGAGAAGGAAAAACATACTGAAATTAATGCAGTCCTACTGCAAAGTCTATCAAATATACAAAGGCAATTGCAACATGGTCTAGCTACCAGTCATGTAGATAGGCATCATACTAACAAAACACCAAGTCCACCTGAGATACAAAAGCATGGTCCGGAAAGTGGCCACACCAGAAGGAGCACCTCATGGAAAGCCCAACGTGGAGCCAAGAGACACTCATTGGAATATTCCTCTGAGGCCATTGACAAATCCAAGGGATCTTCTAGTGGAAAAACTAGTTCCCATTCCCAGATGAGAAGAAAGAAGAGGAAACAATCCAAGAGTCGTGACCCTGAAGAGTTCAAGAAAGCCAAACCACCCACCTTCGATGGAGAGATTAAGAAGGGGGAAGAAGTAGAAGTTTGGTTACTCGGATTGAAGAAGTACTTCAAATTCCATGACTAATTTGAAAACTTAAAGGCTCAAATAGCCATTTTCAACCTGAATGGGAAAGCTTCCATTTGGTGGGAGGACCTTAGGAATTTGAAAGGTGTTAGGGACCTAACCCCTCACATAGGTAGAATAATATATTTCCATGTAATAAAGGTCAATATTAATAAGGCCTAGCAATAAGGAAGAATAAGTCCAATGTAAGAAGGCCTAATAGAAGCTTTCGCTTCTAGAAGGATCTTCCTCTAGATGGTTCTTTTGATAGACATATTTAATATAAATAGGAGTCGAGGGTATGCGAAATTTTGTCTTGGATATTATTGTAATAGAGCTCTCCTCTGCTGGAGGTTTCCCCCTCAAAGAGGCAAGTGAACATTGCTCTCAGTAATCAAAGTGCTCTTTCTGGTGTTATTCTAGTATCATTTTGGTATTATTGTGGTGTTATTCTGGTTATATTGTTGTTCATATGCCATTTCTAGCTATTTATTTATGTTCTGCATATTTTTTTATATCTGGAATATTACAAGTGGTATCAGAGCACCTTCCTCGACAGAAAATTGTGGGTTAAATTTTTTGCAGGGTAGAGACATATTCTGACGTCTTTAAGCTATAAAGATTTGTCGTTACGCTCATAAACCCGCGGTAAGGGATTCATACACGTAGGAAATACAAGTGTTACTTAAGCGCACATTTGTTGGCCACCCTTGTAACCCATGTTGGTACCCCTTCGAGTGGTAGTGCATCAGACAACACATGTATACGGATTGACCTAGATATCCTGAAGCCCTCTGTAGATAAACTGATTGACTGCCTGACTGTTATAGTGCCACCAAGAACAACACTCAAGAAGATACTCTCTAGTACCTGGGTAGTCAGGTAGTAAGGCTAAGGGAATGGTCTAGCCTCCTTAGTTGGTGCCCTGAGATATTAGGTCGAGTACTACTGTTGGACCTCGCACGTATATCAGAGAGCTATAGCACACGACAAACCCTTGTTTGTAGAACCCTTGAATACCTAACGCTTGGGATAGAAACAAAAATATAACAAACAAGATCTATTGGGGTGCAACTGTGTCTCCTGGATTCGAGTTGCGAAATTACTGCACATTTCTTCATGTTAAGCATTTAGGCATTTCACCATTTCGCAGCCATACCTATCATTTTTCAGCAATTTTTTTTTTCTTGTGGACACGACCCCCTTCCAACACCCTTATTTGGGCTTTGCCCCATTGGA
Source organism: Picea mariana (assembly GCA_032191745.1). Taxonomy (NCBI): domain Eukaryota; kingdom Viridiplantae; phylum Streptophyta; class Pinopsida; order Pinales; family Pinaceae; genus Picea; species Picea mariana. The sequence goes on along the minus strand of JASDQU010736705.1, from coordinate 105,697 downwards.
CTCCACTTGTCGCCCTGATCGTTGTGATACAATTCACCCATAACCAGTTTTCTGTGTGGTCCCACCCACCCCTTTTCGTGTTCCCTCGTCATCATGGCCCATACCTGTAGCCAAGACTTGGAAGCTTGCTTCACTACCTTGCACTCTAATTTCATAGAAACCAAACAAGAAGTGTGATAGCTCAGTGCCAATATTGCCCCCATCAATCAAAATATGCATTCCTTCATCATCGCCTCAATCACGGAACTCAAACAAGACATTACTACCCAACGTGAATCTGTCATTGCGATGATCTGCGCCAAGCTGCATATCCCTATAGATCTTCCCTTATATGACCCACCTTTGCATACCGAAGGTGAAACTTCCTATCAGTCCCAGAATTTTCAACCCCGGAACTTTCAGCATGACCTATGCCTTCCGCATGTAGATGTGACCAAATTTGATGGATCGGATCTCACTGGTTGTGTAACTCAAATGGAACATTATTTCTCTTTGTATGGCATTACAGATGAGTTGGCCAAACTCTGGTATGGTGTTCTCCATCTAGATCAAGAACTTTGGCAATGGTGGCAATGGAGAAAAAATGCTCGCTAAGGGTATGTGGCTTGGACACACTTTGTGGCAGAGCTTTATGAACACTTTGACACTAACACCAACCATTTAGGTTGTTTGAAAAAGTTGAAACAATCTGGCACCGTGGAAGACTTAATAGCTTCTTTTGAGAGACTGGATTTTCGTGCAAAGGGCATGTCTGATGCTTTTTTCCGAGAATGTTTTATCAGTGGCCTCAAGGATGAGATTCGTTCTCATGTCCTCATGGCTTGGCCTTAGAGTTGGGTGGAAGCTACTAAAAGAGCTAAGGAAGCACAATAGGTTGTCTCTTCTCAAAACAGAAAACCCTCCTTTATTCCTCACACTAAACCCGTAACTCCCCCTCCTCCTTCTACTCCACTAAAGATCCAAAAATTAACTAGGGCCGAAATGGTTGAACGCCAACTCAAAGGCCTTTGTTATAATTGTGATGACAAATGTTTTCCGGGACACAAGTGTAAAGAATAAAATCTTTTTATAGCCATATCGAAGGATGTTTCAGAAGAGGATATTGAGGCTCCCCTTGTGTTTGTGTCACATGAACCCACTGAAATCACCCCTCCCTCAAACCCTCCCAAAGTAGAACCGGTCATTTCCCTAAATGCTCTCACTAGCTTCTCTGCTCCCCAAACCATCAAGCTAATTGGTTACATCAAGCATAAGAAGGTCATCATTCTTGTTGATAGTGGAAGCACCCATAATTTTATTCATCACCGCATTGCCCAAGAAACTAATTGCTATATCTGTGCAGTCAATAACTTCCAAATCATGATTGCCAATGGTGGGTCCATGAAATGTGGAGGGCGTTGTGAAATGTGTGTCTTCAAATTGGTGAATGCCACCTGAAATATCATATGTTTTCTATCGACATGGGTGGTTGTGACATTGTGTTGGGTGCAGAATGGCTAAGGATTTTGGGTCCCATTCTCATGGATTTTAAAGAATTAACCATGCAATTCAACCAGAAGGGCCAACAATATAAGTTCTAAGGCATCACCATTGGTTCCCTGGAGATCATTAGTTCCTATCGCATGGAAAAGCTATTCAAGAAAGGTCATTCTGGCATTATTGCCCAACTCCATGCCATATAAGCAACTGAGACACCCTCTGTGTCGTAGGACCTCCAATCCATCCTCTCTAAACATCAAGTGGTTTTTTCCACTCCCCAAGGACTCCCTCCTTCCCGTGGTGTTCATGATCATTCCGTTCCCCTTGTCCCAAGAAGCCTTCCTCCCAATATCTGTCCCTATCGTCACCCCTTTTCCCAAAAAAGTGAAATTGAGAAAATGGTTCAAAAACTGCTCAACGCAGGTGTTATCCACCCTAGTACGAGCCCCTACTCTTCTCCTGTGGTCATGGTCCTTAAGAAAGAAGGTTATTGAAACATGTGTCTTGACTTCCGCACCCTCAACAAACTCATCATTAAAAACAAATTTCCCATTCCTGTCATTGATGACCTCTTGGATGAGCTAAGTGGCGCCCAGTCTTACTAAACTTGATCTTTGTTCTAGCTACCACCATATCCGTATGAAAGAGGCAGACGTTCCTAAGACTGCCTTTAGAACTCATGAGGGCCACTATGAGTTTTTGGTCATGCCATTTGGTTTGTGTAATGCTCCCTCCACTTTCCAAAGCCTCATGAATCATGTCTTCCATCCTTTTCTCTGTCATTTTGTCTTAGTTTTCTTTGATGATATCCTCATCTACAAAAAAACCTAGACAACCCATCTTGCTCATGTGGATCGAGTTCTCCATCTAATCTCTCAGCACCAACTTTTCCTCAAACAATCTAAATGTGCATTTGGCGTCTCGTAAGTCAAGTATTTGGGTCATCTTGTTGGCAAGGATGGCGTCAGGGTGGATCCTAAAAAGATTCAAGCTATGTAAGATTGGCCTCACCTAAAGACTCTCAAAAGCTTGCGGGGATTTCTAGGTTTAACAGGTTATTATCGCAAGTTTGTTAAGAATTATGGAAATATTGTGGCACCTCTCACTACACTCCTTAAAATGAATTCTTTCACTTGGACTCCGACAACTACTCAGAATTTTCAAACCTTGAAGATGGCCATGTGCACTACTCCAGTCCTGGCCCTTCCTAATTTCACAAAGACCTTTGTCCTGGAATGTGATGCTTCCGAGAAAGGAATTTGTGATGTCCTTATGCAAGAGGGTCGGCCTTTGGCCTTTACCAGCAAACAAATGTTCGGGAGAAATCTGGGTAAATCAATCTATGAAAAGGAAATGTTGGCTATTATGCATGCCATGGATCTTTAGCGCCCTTATCTATTGGGGAAACACTTCTAAATTAAGATAGATCATCAAAGCCTCAAGTATTTTCTGGAACAACGACTTTCCTCCCCCAAACAAAAAAAATGGGTGACTAAACTCTTTGGATATGATTATGAGATCATTTACAAGAAAGGAAAAGACAATGTGGTTGTTGATGCACTTTCCAAAAAATATGAAGATGAAGGGTCTCTTTTTTCTCTCTCTTTCATTGTACCAGATTGGCTCCAAGCTGTTCGCCACGAATGGTTACAAGATCCCAAAAGTTCACATCTGATACAACAATTGTAGTCCAATGCTCCAGTTTCCCCAGGGTACTCTTGGCTCAATGATGAGCTTCGATACAAAGGCCATTTGTATTTAAGTAAACAGTCAAAACTTAAATCCACGGTACTTTCTGAGCTTCATGCTACACCCACAGCTGGGCACTCTGGGTTTACCAAAACCTATGACCGGGTCAAACGTTCGTTTTTCTGGGAGGGTATGAAACAAGACGTTAGTAATTTTGTGGTTGAATGTGATGTGTGTCAACGCAACAAGGGTGAAACAATCAAATCTCCTGGCACACTACAACCGTTTCTGATTCCACCTGCTATTTGGCGGGATATCTCTATGGATTTTATTGTAGGCTTACTTAAATCGGGCAATAAATCAGTCATCATGGTGGTAATTGATCGTCTTTCCAAGTATGCTCATTTATGTTCTCTTCAACACCGATTTACAACATCTATTGTGGCTCAACTTTTCATGGATCAGGTCTTCAAGCTTCATGGCATGCCACATTCTATTGTTTCTGATCATGACCCAACTTTCACCAACAATTTTTGGCAAGAAGTGTTCAAGCTACAAGGCACTCAATTGCATCTCAACACAACTTATCATCCCCAGACTATTGGTCAAACGAAAGTTGTCAACAAATGTTTGGAAACATATTTGAGGTGTTTTGCATCGGAAAGGCAGAATCAGTGGGTTCAATGGTTACCACTAGATGAATTGTGGTACAACACTTTGTACCATACAACTACATGCATAACTCATTTTGAAGCGGTATATGGACAAAAGCCACCTTCAGTTCTCTCATATTTTCCAGGTGTCTCGAAGGTCCAGGCGGTTGACCAAACACTTACAGTTCGAGAGGTTATTCTCTGTACCCTCAAAGAGAATTCGGTCATGACCCAGAATCACATGAAGTAACAAGCAGATCAAGGTCGCTTTGAACGTCAATTTGCAGAAGGGGATCAAGTGTTTCTTCGACTGCAACCTTACAAGCAAACTTCCCTCAAGGCTGACCATTGTCAGAAACTGGCGCCCAAATTTTATGGTCCTCATACCATTCTCAAGCATATGGGATAGGTGGCCTATCAGTTAGCTTTTCCCAATCATTCTAAGCTCCATCTTGTTTTTCATGTTTCTTGCTTAAAGAAGGTGATTGGAACTAAGTGCCAAACTCAAACCAACCTTCCTGAGTTGGACAAAGAAGGCTCCATTTGGCTACATCCACAAGCGGTTTTGGACTAGTGCGAGCGTCAACTGTGTCAGCGAACCATCAAGGAAGTGTTAGTTCAGTGGAAAGATACAACTCCTGCAGATGCCATTTGGGAACCAACTACCATTCTGCAACAATTTCCCCATCTCAAGCCTTGAGGACAAGGTTGTTTTTTAAGGGGGAGGACATGTTAGGGACCTAACCCCTCACATAGGTAGAATAATATATTTCCATGTAATAAAGGTCAATATTAATAAGGCCTAGCAATAAGGCAGAATAAGTCCAATGTAAGAAGACCTAATAGAAGCTTCTGCTTCTAGAAGGAGCTTCCTCTGGATGATTCTTTTGATAGACATATTTAGTATAAATAGGAGTCAAGGGTATGAGAACTTTTGTCTTGGATATTATTTTCATAGAGCTCTGCTCTGCTGGAGTTTGCCCCCTTGAAGAGACAAGTGAACATTGCTCTCAGTAATCAAAGAGCTCTTTCTGGTGTTATTATGGTATCATTTTGGTATTATTGTGGTGTTATTCTGGTTATATTGTTGTTCATCTGCCATTTCTAGCTATTTATTTTTGTTCTGCATACTTTTTTATACCTGGAATATTACCAAAGGAATCCATGAGGACTTGTCATGAAAACAATTTGAGAAATACTTCAAGAAGAAGTATCTGTCAGAAAAGTACTTTGATGGGAAGACCAAGTAGTTCTATGAACTCAATTTGGGGAAACTCACCATAGATGAATATATCAACAAATTTCTTGAGTTGATGAGGTATGTGCCCTACATAAAGGATGAAAAAGTAAAGATGCAATGATTTATTAGTGGATTACCTCAGTCCCACCGTGATAGAATTGATTTTGATGAGCCAAAGACTTTAGAAGATATTATTCGAAAGGCAAGGTATTGCTATGAGCAATTCAAGAATAAGACAGAACCCCATGAAGATTGGAAGAAGACAAACAATTTGGGATTCAAGAAGAAGGGGTTTAAATCCTCGATATTTAAGAACCATGGGAAGAGCTCTAGGATGAGCCTTCCTACCAGAAGTGTGTATCAACAAAATTTTCCATTCCAGAGTGGAAATAAACCATTCGATGCAGTTCCAAGTAATACAGATAACACAAAGAGAGAACCCTTGAAATGTTGGCGTTGTGGAGAGGAACATTTGTTGAGGGACTATCTGCATAGGCAATAGAGCAATAAGAGGTTCTACAATGTCCAAGAGGCTAGCACAGTCAATGATGTGGCTAGGAGCATGCCACAAATTTATGCAACCTTGGATAATAGACAAGCTGACCACCAAGCTTCAGTGGTGGAGATGGAAGGTACGATTGCCAACCATCTTGTTTCCATTTTAATTTACCCTGGTTCTAATTTGAGTTATGTTTCCCCTCAAAATATTGAGAAATGTAAATTGTGACAAGTTAAACATGTTAAATCATGGATGGTACAACTAGCCACTGGAACCAAAAGAAAAGTAACAAAGGTCACACCAACATGACAATTCGTTATAAGTGGGTTGCCCACCCAAGAGAACCTAAACACACTTCCTTTAGAATCTTTTGACCTTTTGATTGGCATGGACTGGTTGGTTGCCCACAAAACCAAGTTGGATTGTTACAGTAAAACTTTGGAGCATGACAATGAAGAAGGAAGAAGGGTAACCCTACAAGGGATTCAAAAGCTTGTCTCAATGAGACAAATATCAGCCCTCCAAGTGAAGAAGTATTGTAGAAAGGGATGTCTCGTGTATGCAATACAAGTACTAAACATTGTTGGGAATGACAAACCCAGTCTAGAGGACCATCCCATATTCAGAGAATATGAAGATGTATTCCAAGAAGAGGTGTAAGGTCTACCTCCAAGAAGGGATATTGAATTGTCAATAGAACTTGTACCAGGAGCAGTACCAATGTCTAGAACACCCTATAGAATGAGTACACTAGAGCTAGTTGAGCTCAAACTACAGCTGAAGGAGATGTGGGACAAAGGCTACATTCGGCCTAGTGTGTGTCCATGGGGAGCACCAACCTTGTTTGTGAAAAATAAATATGGCACACTCAGACTATGCATAGATTATAGACAACTCAACAAGATGACCATCAAGAATAATTATCCCTTGCCAAGGATCGATGACTTGTTTGACCAATTAAGGGGTGCTACAATCTTCTCCAAGATTGACTTGAGGTATGGATACCATCAAGTCCGAATTAAAGATGAAGACATCCACAAGACAACCTTTAGGACAAGATATGGTCACTATGAATTTGTGGTGGTGCCATTTAGGCTTACCAATGCACCAATCGCTTTTATGTGCTTAATGAATAACGTACTCAGAAAGTTCTTGGATAGGTTTCCGTTGATGATATCCTAATCTATACCAAGAATAGGGAAGAGCATGAAGAACATCTCAATCTGGTACTCCAAGTACTAAGAGAACATCAGCGCTATGCTAAGCTTAGTAAGTGTGACTTTTTCCAGAAACAAGTCCATTACTTAGGCCATATTATTTTTAAGGAAGGAGTGGAAATTGATCCTGACAAGATTAAATCCATCATGGATTAGCCTACCCCAAAGGATGTATCTGATATCAGATCCTTTACGGGCCTAGCAGGATACTATAGGAGATTCATAAAGGGATTCTCCAAGATTGGTTTCCCAATCACCTCCCTTAAAAAAGGGGGGGTTAAATTCATTTGGACATCAGAATGTGAAGAAAGAGCTGAAATACCTTCTAACCAATGTGTCTGTACTGAAGATTGTAGACCCAAACAAGGACTTCCTTGTGTGTACTGATGCCTGGAAGGAAAGGCTCAGAGGAGTCCTTATGCAAGAGGGACATGTGATTTGCTACGAATCCAGAAAATTGAATGAGCATGAAGTCAATTATGTGACCCATGATATGGAATTGGCTGTCATATTGCATGCTTTAAAAATGTGGAGGCATTACCTCTTAGGTAGAATATTTTACTTATGATAGACCACAGCGGGTTGAGGTATTTGTTTGACCAACCAAAACTCAATGTGAGACAAGCTAGGTGGATGGTTGTCCTTCGTGAGTTTGATTTTGAAATCAAACATATCAAAGGAAAGAAGAATAGGGTGGTTGATGCCCTTAGTAGAAGTATGAAAGTAGTTCACTTCGCAATTGTAAGCACTAGTGAATCAAACATCAAAGAGAGGGTCAAAACTACACAAGAAACATATGCATTTTTCAAGACCGTGACATCATACCTAAAGCAAGAGCCCACAGGGATGAAGTACGAAGGTTATCAGATGCTTAATGATGGCCTGCTGACTTACAAGGGTAGATTGTATATTCCAAATTGTGACGACTTGAAGAGGTTCATAATGGATGAACTACACAAAAGACCATATATTGGTCATCCTAGTTATTAGAAAATGATCACAACCGCTAGGAAACTATTTTATTGGCCCGGATTGAAAAAGGACATAGTTGATTACTTAGCTAAGTGTATAGAATGTCAGTAAGTCAAGGCAGAGCACCGACACCTAGCAGGGTTGTTGCATCCCATACCAATTCCCGTATGGAAATGGGAAACCATCTCCATGGATTTCATCACAATATTACCAAGATCAACCAAACAGAACGACGCCATCATGGTAGTTGTGGACAAATTGAGCAAGGCTACTCACTTCATACCCATCAAGTCAACTTGCAAGGCAATAAATATTGCCATCATTTTCATGAAATAGATATTTAGGCTGCATGGCATGCCTAAGGAAATTATATCCGACAAAGATACAAAATTTACTTCAAACTTTTGGAAATCTCTATTTGTTGGTTTTGAAACAAAATTGCTCTTTAGTACAGCTTCTCACCCTCAAACTAATGGGCAGATAGAGAGGGTAAACCAAGTATTATAAGACATGCCGAGGATGCATGTAATGCATCAACCCAAGAAGTGGGAGGACTACCTACTACTGGTATAATTTGCCTACAACAATGGCTATCAAGAGTCATTAAAGATGAGCCCTTTTGAAGCCCTATGTGGAAGACAATGCAACATTCCAATCAACTGGAACAACCCAATAGATAGAGTTACAATTGAGCCAGATATGCTAAAGAAAATGGAACAACAAGTAATTCAGATCAAACAAAATCTGAAGATAGCCCAGAATAGACAAAAGAGCTATGCAGACATGAAAAGGACTCCCAGAGAGTTCAAAATATGGGATCATGTGTATCTCTGAGTTAGACCCAGGAAAATCTCTTTGAGGATGGGAGCTTGTGCCAAGCTGGCACCTCAGTATTGTGGACCCTTCAAAGTTTTGGATAGAGTGGGACCAGTAGCCTATCGGCTAGCACTTCCTCCCACAGTGAAGGCACATAATGTTTTCCATGTTTCTTTATTAAAGAAGTATGTACATGATTCTAATCATATTATTGACTAGTATGTGATTCAGGTGGAACCTGAGGAAGAATTCCTGCCAAAACCTGAATGCATAATAGACAGGAAGGAAATCCCACTCAAGAACAAAACCATTTCACAGGTCAAGGTATAGTGGAAACACTTTGGCCCAGATGAGGCTACATGGGAAATGGAGGATGTCATGAGACATGCATATCCATTTTTGTTTACTTCTGTACATACCCAACACATCGAGAGAGAGAACATCGAGGACAATGTTCCTTTAAGGGGGAGGGGATTGTAATACCCCTGTTTCCCCAGTTTGTGAATATAACTATAACTAGCTAAGAGACTATGGAGGACTAAATACATGTGAATGTTTGATTTGATAAACCTTTGTATAAAAGGGTCAATGTATGAATTTTTTGTTATTAATAGAAATTGGATATGTGTTGCACAACTACTGAAATGGGGGAGTTTTCCAAGATAGACCATGGGTGATATGAGAGAGATGGTGAGGGAAACCAAGAATGGTTGAGATGACCCTCACCAAACCAATACCTACTGGGTGTAATTGCTCAACAGTTCTATGACCTAGAAATGAATTACCAGTCAAGCTAGTAGTTGGAAGGCCATCCTCAAGAGTTAATGAGGAGATGGGGTAGGGTACCCATCTGTAAGGCTTCTAGGCCTAACCACAAATTGGGGACTCAGACCCATGTAACCTTGTTGAGGAAGGAAAGAAAGGAGGTAATTCATGGGACAAAGACAAATCTGAAAGGAAGCAGAGTAGAGAAAACAATCTCAAGACGAGAAGAGAGCAGGTTTTCGATTATGGAGATGAGAGAAAAGATGAGAAGTAAGCTCGTTTTGGTTGTAAGAAGCCATGGTCAGGGTTTCACTACAAGTTGATAAACGAGGCTGACGAGTGACTGAGGAAGTTCTCATGCAAACCTCCTTGCTTGGAGTAGGTAAAACCGGTTGCCAATTTCTTGTGGGAGGAGGAGAGTAACCTTTGTCCCTGACTGTAGTGGAGCAAGGAGAAATAATCTCTCTTAGAGAATCATGGTCTATCTCAGGGGTGGCCAGTGGTAAATCTATTAGGAGTAGCTGTGCCTATGGTTGGGTGGAAATAGACACCCCTTTCAACAGTTGCTTCACATTCTTCGGTTCTGATAAATATCTTCATACTTTGTGTAATACATTGGATGCAATGATTGAATATTTGTGTTTATGGTTAAGTCTTGTGGTGTTTGAACAGTTATTAGAAATGATCATTTGCTTCTATAAACTATTATATTTACATGGTCTTTGATTTACCTCCGTTTAGTCACTAGAGAGTTACGTGATGTGAATTTGCAGGAGAGTCGGGGTAGGATTAACTGAAATGTCTAAGTCCTGCTGATCTTTTAAGTTACCTTAGCGGGAATGTCAAGTTCAATTATGTGGGAGAAGGGTGTTTCTTTCAGACTATCCATCCAAGTGACCGAGGGTTCATACCCATGGCCTTAATCAAGTCTCGACTAAGAGCTGAGTGTAGCCCAGAACATCAATATGATCCCATATGACCCAGGGTTGGGAACCCCTCGCTAAACCTGAAAGGAGTGAAGCTACTTTGGCTTCAGGACTTTGGGACTTATGACTCCACAACCCTAGAAAGAAGTCGAAGGCCGGAGTCGTGAATTGATGAGGGTCGTAGATCTGGGGATCTAGTGGATATCTCTCTCAGTCATTAGATCAGACTTAGGAAGTGTAGTGTTAAGTGCTTCAACGAAGTTCCACTTCAGGAGAATAGGAGTGGTCTAGCACAAAAACTCCCAAATGTCGGAGTCGTGAAGTTAATCTAGACCGTTGAGAATAGAGGGACGTGTGTCCATAGATCAATGGCTATCTGGAAGTTTGAGTATTCAACACTCTGGAGAAGAAGCTGGAAGATACATGATGTGACGTGGACCATCGATCCTCGGATCCTTCAAGATCCCTCTACATCGTCGATCTAAGGACTCCGTTCAGAACCCCTCTTAACTTCCCAACCAACCGGGAACCCGTCGTGGAGCGACACATGGCCCCCTCTGGTCCTCTGTCAAATGTCGTCCATTGAACTAGAGTCATTGGATGAGAGGCCACGTGGCACGAGATCTTATAGTCCGGATACTTGGTACTCTGCATGAATTTGGCCAAGAGTCTTTAGAGTGAAAAAACATCTGAAGTCACAAATGACGAAGTGAATCTCAACCGTTGATAGGGTGAGGACACGTGGCACTATATTAGAGAGTCTGGAGACTTGGCTCTTCGGGAATTCATGATGTGAGGAGTTGGTAAGCTCCGAAGCTCGGAGTCGCGAAGTAACGAGAGTCGTGGAACTATGGATCTACATGGACAGATATCAATCGTGAGATTTGAAAGAAGTGACAAGACTGTATGTTGGGGCTGACGTGGCTCACTTACATCATCCAGGGTGACGTGGACCTACAACTCAGGTGCCACGTGTCACTGAGATATGGAAAATTCATAGGCCCCTTATGCCTAATAGAGCATGACACGTGTCACCCCCTAATGAGGACATGTGTCACCCCTAGCCCTCGCCGCGTGTCAGCTTCTGGTTCATGCCTGCCTGACCAACGTGGTTGGTGATGCAACCAGGACTTCGGGAGTTCAAAAGATTTGGGGCGCAGTGTAGTAAAGGGACGTAAAACACTGATCGTCGATCACCGAATGCCAAACGTTCACCGATGATCGTCTATTGTCGAACGCCGAAATGTTTAACGTCGACCACTGATTGTCGAACGCCGAAAAAGAGACGTTCAACATAGAACATCAAACGTCGATCCTCGAATGGCCAAGGCCACATGGCGAGATTTCAGAATTTCGGGGAGTATGTGTGCAGTAAGAAAAGGGGTGCTCAGCGCCGAATGCCGAAGACCCCATCTAATAATGCCCAGATAACTTTGGGAGGTCGTATCTCACAAACCAGAGCTCAGATTTTAGTGGGGTGGCGACCATTATAAAGCTCGTGGTGAGCAGTAGCCAATGGAGATCCTAGATTTAGGATTTGGGATATCTAGGGAAAACAAAAATTGGATGCCCTGTCCCTAGAAAGGGAATTTAGGGATCAAGTGTGTTGCAGAATCCCTAACTACTTCTTGTTCATATTTTTCTCATTTTCTAAAAAACTCATTACACAATTAATTGTGGGTAAAAATGTGTTTCTTTTTAGTTGCTCTCAAAATAGAAAATTCTCTATTAAATCTTTTGATTTTCTTTTATATTTTAGGAAACGAACATTTTAGTCGAGTAGCCTTCCCAACTTCAATTGTAAGGTACTTTTGGAGATGCCCATTTTCAGTAGCTACTAGGCCTCTAACCTCTTGTTCATGCTTCTTGATTGCACTTTCAAATTTTCTCAATACTTAATCAATTGAGTTAAAGTTTTCTTGAGGACTCAATGAAGGTAATTTACATTGTGTGGTGGTGTCCTCTATGAAGTCCTAGATTTTGATACAAGCTAGTCATTTGAAATTCATGTGTTGTTATTCCCTAGTAGCATGTACCTTTCTCTATCTCATAAAGCTCAAAACTACTCATCATCTTGATTTGATGATCCTTGTTGCCATTTATTTTATATATCTTCTTAATAAAATCCAATTGGTCTTGAACCTTTCTTTGTTGCTCCTTCTAGATTAAATTTTCTCTATGCAAAGTTGAAAATTGCATACTCAACTCTTGTAGCTTAAATTCCTTAGAGAAAAAGTCTATTTTAATTTGAGTATTTATTTTATCTTCATCCAGTACTTGCTCTACAAAAATGGACATTAATCCCTGTGTTATTTTGTAATATTTTTTCCTAGTTCTCCAATGGGGATATCTCCTTCTCTAGATTTTGATGCATGCTACCTCTAATCTTTCTTTATCAATGATTTCATGGGAAATAACTAGTCCAACAGAAAATAAATTAGTTAGTTTACCCCTTTTTGTGTCTGTTATCACTCCAGGAAACTCTCTTAGGCTGTAAGTCAGAGATGCCTGGAAACTTAATCTTTTTGGAAACTATTTTCTCAATAATAAGTGTGGGTTTGGATCAAGATGAATATCCTAATCTCTGGATTGTATCTTCAAGACAGTCTAACTATATTCATGCAACACAAGGCCTTCAAGAGATATTTATCGGATAGGTTTGTATAACAGATGGATAAGAAAACCAATCGGTTAACCAAAACATAAATAAACCATATATATGATGGGTCAACAAACTAGCCAAAGATGCTTATGATTCTTGCTTAACAGTCAAAAGTAAGATGATAGTTACCATAGGACCATTAAACAGAGACAAAAGAATGAATTAACTCATATGCATAGACAAAGATGAAGGAGGATCTGACAATAACAAATGAAAGAAGCTTGCAGGCTTGAGATATATTAAAGAAAATGTCTTTCATACAAAAAAAGTAGAATATAGAACTCAAAATCGAACCCTTTGGTGCTCCAAATGTCTTTGGCTTTATAGCCTTACAAGATGAAATCTAGATCCTTGAAAGATGGATCAGATTTTCTAAAAATAGTCAAATGAAAATAGATACAACAAGTGTAGGATGAGATACTATAAAAATGGATCTAGAATACTAAAAATGGAAAGTCAAAACAAAATAGGAAAAGATCCTATCTAAGGAGTCAAAATCTATCTTGATAGCCTTCATATCCTCTAAACTCTTTGACAGATGTAGAAAACCTTCCAAGGTTGATGAATCTTCATAGGAAATTCGAATTTGCCACCTTCGGCAAAAAAGACAGTTTTTTTCTCATGAACCAGGTCACCATTTTCACTTTTCCACCTTCTTAAACATTAAATACATCAAGATAAAACCTTAAATTTGATGTATTTAATTATTATGCATCTTTAGAAACCAACCTCGAAAGATTTGATTGAGAAAAAGTCAAATCTGGGCAAAAATACGACCTTGCTGTCATGTAATAGGTTTCGGTGGTTAAGAGATAAAAATCTGGGCCTGTTTAACCACCAAAAAGCTCTGCTTTCGGTGGTTAAGAGAGGCAAAATCTGGGCCTGTTAACCACCGAAACCTGTAACTTTCTGAAAATGTTTAAAATTGCAAAAATGAATTACGCTACTACTTCTGTGAGTGATCAAGGCTGCTTGGTGATGTTGCTCCTCCTTGTACAGGGCTGGAAACTTCAGTTTGCTGTGTAGGATGCTCTGTTTCCTTCTCTAAAGAAGTGGCCAATTCTGCTAGGGTTTCTAACCCTGAGTGCTTGGGAGTTGGAGTCTGAATTTTTTTCATCTTCAGCCTTAGGAGTCTAAGTTGTCTGTACAGCTTGGTGTTCTCCTTCATCAACAATTTGTTCCTATCCAGAGTCTTGTCATGTTTATCCCTGACTAATGTCATATAATTCCACATTTCTATCACCTAAAAAGAAAAATCTCCATCAATTTATTTGAGGAGATAACACTGGCTCCTATTGGGGATGAATGCCTCCCTGTGAGGTTTCAAGAACCACAGAACCAATGCCTTTCTCGAAAAAGAAAACTTAAAACTATCTGCTAGTGTTTCCATTGGGCATGGAGTTATTCTATACAAGCAAAGACTAAAAATAAAATTACAACGACTAGGCTTCATAGCCTTAGACAAAATAGAGTTTCAGAAATCGCCCGTTGACTGGGCCATCGAACATTTCTTCACTTCCCAGACTTTGCAGAATGAATGTGTTGTTGTGTTGTACTTGAGTTATCATGAAAGGGTTGGTCCACAAAGATTCAAACTTGTTATGTTTTCCTTTATCCTGTCTGAGGGCGTCCCATTTCAGAACCCAATCACCAACCTGAAAATGATCTACCTTTGCCTTCTTGTCAAAAGTATCCTTGATCCTCTTTTGATGAGCCTCTAATTTGTCCACCAACTGTTCTCGGACTTGCTATAGTTCTACCAAATCGAGCATTCTTCTTACCATATCATTTGACTCAGTTTGCTCTTCCTGAAAAAATTTAGCCACTGGTAAAACTAGCTGAACAGGAAAAATGGCATCAGTTCCATAGACCAATTTGAATGGAGAGGTTCCTATTGATTTTTTGATAGTTACTCTGTCTGCCCACAAAGCAAATTTTAGTTTAGAATCCCAGTTCTTTTTGTTCTCCTCTAACAACTTTCTAATGATTATGATTAAGCTCTTATTGGATGATTCGACCAGGCCATTACCTTGAGGGTAGTAGGGGGTTGAATGTACCAATTGGATGCCATTGATTCACACATGTCAACCAATGCATCGTCTTTGAAAGCTATTGCATTATCTGTTACCAGCCTTTTGGGGCAACCGAATCTGCTCAAGATGTTTTCATAAAGAAATTTCATGACAACCTGATGAGTGGCATTCCTGGTGGGAACTGCCTCTATCCATTTTGTAAAATAATCTGTGGCTACTAAGATCCACTTATGTTTACCACTAGACAAAGTATTTATCTCGCCTATAAAATCTAAACCCCACAGCTGAAAAGGGACATTCACTACTATAGGTTTTAGGGGCAGAGATTTTAGCTATTGTTTTTCTGTGAATCTTTGACATTTATCGCAAGCTTTGATGAAGGCACACACATTTGAGAAAAGAAAAGGCCAATAGTACCCAACCCTTAGAATTTTATGAATTGTGGTCTTCCAGTAATGATGACCTCCACAAACACTTGAATGAAACTGATGTATAACTTCCACTGACTCTTCTTTGTCTAAACATCTTAGTAGTAAACCAACAGGGTCTTTCCAATATAACATATTATTGTAAATGCAAAATTTGATGGCTCTGAGCTTAAGGGCTCGGGCTTGAGTCATGCTAAGTTTAGGAGGAACCTCTAGCTTTTGTAAAAAAATGTATAATACCTGAGTACCATTCACAAGAAGACAAATGCTCTGCCACCTGTTGATTGTTATGTTGTCCTTCTGTTGCCATCTCTGTCTGCAAACTCATTGAATTTTCCCCTATGAAATTTATGTCCAGCAGCTCATGGTTTTCCTCTGTTAAAAGCTTAGCAAGGCCTTGGCCTTTTACCAATTTGGTGGGCTTCACTTTTATGTTGAACTCGATTAACTTTGCGATCCATTTAGCTCTCTTTCCATCAATATCAGCCCGAGTCAAAACATCTTTCACGGAGGGTGAAGGAACATATGCAATGACTTTTGAGTGGAGGATATAAATTCTGAAAGCTTTTAAATATTTTATGAGAGCATAGGCTTATTTTTCAATAGGATCATACCTTAGTTCAGCATCTCTGAGTGTTTTGCTGAAGAAGGCAACTGGGTGATCCATACTGTCATCATCTTTCTGTAACAAGACTGTTGCCACCGTGTCATAAGAAGCGAAGGAAAAAATGTAGAAAATTTTGCTATAATCCGGACTGATCAGAGTCGGGGATTCCATGATAGCCTGTTTGATATCCTGAAATGAATTCCTTGCATTATCTGTCCATTTTATCTCAAATCCCTTTTTCAACATACATGTTATGTGTTTTACTAGCTTGGCAAAATTTGGAACAAATCTTCTAACAAAATTATCTTATCGAGCAGCGATTGAATATCCTTTTTCGACCTTGGTAAGGACAACCTCTGAATTGCTTCCACCCGAGATGGATCAATTTTCACGCCTTCTGCTGAGACAATGTGGCCTAGGAGCTTGCCTTTCGTAAGAGCAAAATGGGACTTTTTGGGATTCAATGAAATTCCTAACTGCCTGCACTTCATAAAAACTCTTTTTAAATGCTTTAGATGCTCTTCATGACTGTTGGAATAAACTGTAATGTCATCAAGATAGATGAGGACAAACTTATCCTTCTCACCCACGAAAGCTATGTCCACGGCCCTTTAAAAAGTGGCCCCAACATTCATTAATCCGAATGGCATTTTGGCGTACATGAAGGTACCCCAAGGAGTAGTAAAAGCAGTCTTCTCTTGGTCATCAGGAAGGACATAAATCTGGTTATAGCTAGAAAAACCATCCAGGAAAGACATAACAGTAGCCCCTGAAATTCTTTGCAGCAAATGTTCCATCTTAGGTAGGGGATAGTTATCTTTCTTTGAGCATCTGTTTAGGTTTCTAAAGTCCACACATAACCTGACCTCACCATTTTTCTTTCTCACTATTACTAGATTTGCAATCCATTTAGAGTATCTTAAAGGGATTATGATCTTAGCATTAAGAAGCTTTTTTATTTCTCTTTCAATTACAGGCAAAAGAAGAGGATTGATAGGTCTGAGCTTTTGTTTGAGAGGGATGGTGTCCTTTTCAAGTGGGATCTTATGTTGAATGATCTCATGGCCATAAGTTTTCAGATCACTGTATTTCCAAGCGAAAACATCAGAGAATTCTTTCAAAATGCTGCAATATTTGGACTTCTGATCAACAGTCAATTCAAAGGACAGATTTATGAATTTAGGCTGGCTTTTGCTTCCTATGTTGTGCTCATGAACAACAGGCTCTTTTTACTTCTTATTTGGCTTGTAGGGGACATCGTTATGATCGAATAGCTTTTCAAGAGGTACGAAACCCTGAGGTATATAATTGTTAGGCAGTTGAACAATATCATGCTAACCCAATTTTTGTTTTAGCTTAAGCTTCTGGGATTCCTCTACATTTTGATTTTGCTGGTCGACATGCATATAAGAAAATTCATCTACCACCTGGAGAAATCTATTAAGTTCATCATCATCTTCAAAAACTTTCCAGTATTTAATATTGTCGGGCAAAGATGGTCTATATTTGACTTGGATTTCATAATTGAGCCTCGAAGGCATGGGAGGAATAAACAGGCTAGCTGAAACAACAAGGGAATCCACAAGATGATTCATATCTCTAGGTATATAAGAAATGTCAAAAATGGAAAAAGAATCTCTGATTTTCCATACCTCATCCTTGTAGGCTTTCAATCTGACATGCTTTGCTTGGAAAGTACTGTTTACTTGTTGTATGATGAGATCCGCATCTCCGAACACCTTTAATCCTTTAATCCCCATCTCCTTGGCTATGTTTAAGCCCAATATCAAAGCCTCATACTCTGCTATATTGTTAGTAGTTTTGAAATCAATCTTAAAAGACAAATGCATAGCCTCCTCCAAAGGAGAAATCAAAACTACCCCTGCACCTACTAAATCTTTGGTACTGGCACCATCAAAATACATGGTCCAAATTGGAACACCCTTTTCATCAGTTTGTTGTTCAGTGGGCTTCACAAGCTGCAAAGGAGCTGACTGAGAATCATCTATTTGAAGAATACATGAGCCAAAGTCTGTGTCTACAGCATAAATAGGATGATTTACAGAATTTTTTGCATCGCTGATGATGTAGGCAAGTTGATTCTCTCTGTAAAGTCTTTTTAGCTCTCCTCCAAACACCGAGATTGTATCATACGAAAGATCCATCTGCAAGGTACCCCCTAACCTTTTGCTCCATGGACATGACAAGAGGAGTCCGAACTTGGGTGGGATATAAGCAACCACGACATCCATTACCATGCTTCTCATTGGCAATTGGGCAAGGTTTATAAAAAGGTCTTTTATGAGGCCAAGGCATCTGACTTTCCTAGAGTCAAAAGAGAAGAGATCATGATATGGTTTGGTGACCTCAAGCCTAAGCTCGTCCATCACTGCTTTGGGGCATAAGATTATGTGATGCTCCTAAATCAATCAAGCAGTTGTGAAGGATCTTATCATGAACATTTAGGGATATATAGAAAGGTGGACAAGAGTCATCTCGATCTTCTATCATAGGCCCTATAGTTATTGTTGGCTTGTCATCTTGTAAGTTTACGAAATCAGCAGATGAAGAGGTCTTTGGTTCAAGGGACTTCAGGATGGCAGACTTGAAAATGTCATTCTTTATAAGTTCGGTCAATGGCATAGGTATTTTTACTTTCTAAATTTATGATTCGAAATTGAAAGAGTATGATGATTTGTCGGAAGTTTTTACCTTGTTAGAAGGAGCTCTGAGGATAGCTTGCTCCTTGACTTGGGGCTAAGATTGCTTCTACTGCTATTTTGCAGAAATGGGGGTCTTCTTTACAGGAGCGGCAGGCTGCTTGGCTACAACTTCTTTCTTCTTCACAGGAGCAGCGGGCAATGGCTTAGGAGTAGCATTTTTAGATCTTGGATTATAACCTTGCTGATCATCTGTCTGATAGACAGATTCTTCAATACTTGCCTCATGAATCTCCTGATCCATCTGTGCTTCTTCATAATCTACTTGTGTCAAAAAGGAGGAATCATTTTCGTCACCAAAACAATTTATGTAATCTGCTTCTTCAACTTCATCATGAGGTAGCTCTTGTTCCTCTTCTAGCATTGCATTTTGGAAAGGGGGTCTGATTCTTTGATCATCAGCTGCATTCTTGTCTCTCTGAAGGATCTGGACTTGTTGATTGTTCCTTCTGTAAGGGAAAGCATTTGGATTTCTAGGGACAAAAGCATTTGGCTCTTTTATCCTTGTTGGCTGTTGACTCTAAATCTTCAATTTTGACATTTCAGATGTCAAGTTGTCCAACATCTTGGCCATCTTTTCCATTTTGCTATTAGAAGAAGAAGGGGGCTCAACAGAAAACTTCTTTCTCTCAACTTTTCCTTTGAGTTTTTGAGATGCCATAATATTTGATTCGACTTCGAGAGCAACATCTTGCATTAAAGCAAGTGTGTCTGATCTTCTTTCTCTAAGGATTAAACAAAAATCTGAATCAAAAGCAGCAGAAAATGTGATCTTTGTTGATGCGTCACTTGGCTTGATCTCTGCAGGGATCTTGACGAACATTCTATTGAATCTATTAGCGTCGGAAGTCACTCATGGATTGCTTGCAAGAGCAAAGCCTGACACCCATCAGTTTAATGTCACGATTTGTTTACAAAGGGATGATCAAATGGAAGTAAACTCAGAACAATATCGTCTCAACTCTGAAACTAGGCCAGGCATGCATGAGCAAGTGAGGTCTTAGATAAACTTCAAACAGTGAGTTGTAATAAGGGTGAGCAGGGGAAAGACTAGTATGAGAAGAGTGCGAGGGTCTGTCATAAACATCAGGTTTCTAACAGACTGGAGAAGAAAGCGTCCGAACGCAAGATCCTTTTACATTCAAACACAGAAGACCAGAGAATACAATAATGTAACAACAAATCATTTATCATAACATAACTGCAACAATTCATGCGAATCATTCGATCATGAACTCTCTGGTATGAGATGAAAATATAGACGGAGTAAGGAAACTGTTTGTCATAAAACAAGAAATCTCAAATTCAGATGCATAACCAGGAAACTAGAATGGTTATTAAAACTCTACAGTCGGGAGCCTTGCTCTACCATCGATAGATACAAAAATGGCGAAAACGCCTACAAATACTCAAAACA
>JASDQU010736705.1:43095-84665 GCA_032191745.1 Picea mariana | reverse complement strand
CCCCCCCCCTCCTCCGCTTAAAGGTAGAAAGGCGTGGGGGGGGTCCGGAATCACCTTGAGCGTCGTTGATCTGGGCGCTCCGATCATAGTCGTTGAAGAGATGTGCCTTTGATTCCGGACCCCCCCCTTCCGCTTAAAGGTAGAAAGGCGGGGGGGCTCTGAAATCCTATGTGCGCCGTTGATCCGGGCGCGTGAATCTCTGCCGTCCAAACTTGATTTCCATTTAAACACAGACACATTTGCATCCCAAACTTAGGGTAAGTGGGTTTTAACCCATTCCTTCGCATTTCACCCCCGTTACAAGAAATATCGCTAACATTTGGCTCCATGGGGGATAGAGTCGTCCCTGTGATGCTCTAAGGACTCTTTTGCAGATTCAGTGCCTTGCTGTTGGGTTATGGAGTCATTTATTAAGCTGAAAACAAAAACAATATTTACAAAAACAAAAGAGCCAACTGTGGCTCACAAAAAACATTTTTTTAAGAAATGCCCATTTACTGGGCCATTAAAAACTTCTTTGCCTTCCAAATCCTGCAACCTGTAAGTGTTGTTTGAAAATACTTTAGAGATCTTGAAAGGCCCAAACCAGAGGGCATCAAACTTACTGTGCTTGCCCTTTTCCTGTCGAGGTGCATCCCATTTGAGCACCAGATCACCCAGCTTGAATTCTTTTTTTCTGCCCTTCCTGTCAAAAGACTACTTGATCTTCTGCTGATGATCGTAGGCCCTATTCATGACCTGTTCTCTAATCTGTTGCACTTCCACCATTTGATGAATCCTTCTGACCATATTGTCAGGCTCTCCTTCAAGGTCCTGGAGGAATTTTGCCACAGATAAGGCGAGTTGAGTAGGGAAAATGACCTTTGTTCCGTAAACAAGTTGGAAGGGTGAGATGCCTAGGGACTTCTTCGTTGTTACTCAGTCAGCCAATATAGAAAATTTGAGTTTGGAATCCCAGGCCCTTTTATTGTCTTCCAACAATTTCTTAATGAGCTTGATCAGGCTTTTATTTGAAGATTCTACCAGTCCATTTCCCTAAGGATAATAGGGAGAGGAGTGAATCAGTGAAATCTCAAACTGTTCACAGAACTTGACCAGAGGCTTAGACTTGAAAGGGGGGGTGTTGTCAGTGACAATTTTGCTAGGACAGCCAAATCTGGCTATGATATCTTCCAAGAAGCTGATAATTACTTTGTGAGAAGTGCTCCTAGTGGGGACAACTTCGATCCATTTGGTGAAATAATCTGTCGCAATCAGGATCCATCTGTGCTGGCCACTTGAGGGAGGATGAATTTCTCCGATGAAGTCCAATCCCCACTACTGAAAGGGTGCTGAAACTACTACAGGCTTTAATGGTAGAGATTTGAGCTGCTGCTTTCCTGAGAATTTTTGGCATTTGATACAAGATTTGATTTCTCTGCAGACATCAGGGAATAAAGTGGGCCAGTAGTATCCAGCTCGGAGGATCTTATGAGCCATGGCCTTCCAAAAATGATGACCTCCGCAGAGACCACTATGGAAATCAAACATAACCTTCTAGGCTTCCTGCGGGTCCAGACACCTTAAAAATACCCCTAGGGGGTCCTTCCAGTACAAGGCTTGGTCAATGAGGCAGTATCTGACTGCTTTAAGCTTTAAAGCTCTGACCTTGCTTTTTCCCAATCCATTAGGGGGCTTCAATTCTTGCAGAAAATACAAGATATCCTTGTACCAGGGGCAAGCTACTAGTGATAAGGCACTCTGAAAATGCTTGTTGGATGACTCAGCTTGCTCATTGATGAAGTTGATCCCCAAGGCTTTGCAATTGGATTCAGCCAGCAGCTTGGCTAAACCCTTCCCCTTTATCAATTTGGTGGGCTTAATCTCTAGATCAAACTCTAGAATCTTGGCAATCCACTTACCTCTTCTTCCGTCTATGTCAGGCTGTATAAGAATGTCCTTCACAGAGGCCGAATGAACATATGCAGTGATCTTTTAGTGAAAGACATAGACTCTGAAAGCTTTGAGAGCTTTCACCAATGCATAGGCCTGCTTTTCCATGATCTCGTACCGGAGTTCTGCATCTCTCAATGCCTTGCTGAAGAAGGCAATGGGCTGCTCTCGTCCTTCCCCATTTTTCTGCAACAAAACCGCTGCTACTGTATCATAAGAGGAAAAAGAAAAGATCAGGAACTCTTTGGAATAGTCAGGACTGATCAGCACAGGCACCTCAGTTAATGCCCCTTTTATTTGGTCAAAAGATTCCCTGGGTTCAGCGGTCCATTTCACTTCATTTCCCTTCTTGAGCATGGCTGTAATGTGCCTCACCAGCTCCGCAAAATTTGAAACGAATCTCCTCAGAAAATTAATCTTCCCCAAAAAGGCCTGAACCTCCTTCTTAGATCTGGGAAGCGACAGGGTTTGAATTGCATCTACCCTACTAGGATCAATTCTCACTCCCTCTGCTGATACTAAATGGCCTAATAGCTTCTCCTCCTTCATAGCAAACAAATATTTCTTGGGGTTTAAAGATAGGCCGAACCTCTGACACTTCAGGAAAACCTTTTTCAAGTGGCAACAGTGCTCCTTATCTGTCCTGGAGAAGACCGTGATGTCATCTAGGTAGATTACCACAGACTGTTCCTTCTTCCCGATGAAAGCTATGTCCATGGGTTGTTGAAATGTTTCTCCTGCGTTCATCAATCCGAAAGGCATTTTGGCATACATGAATGTGCCCCAAGGAGTGGTGAAGGCTATTTTTTCTCTGTCCTCAGGCATGACTGATATCTGATTGTAACCAGAGAAGCCATCAATCATGGATATTCTAGATGCACCAGTGACCTTCTGCAATCTGTGTTCCATGTTGGGCAGGGGATAATTGTCTTTTCTTGAGCTTCTGTTCAGGTTCCTGAAATCAACACAGAGTCTGATTTCTCCACTTTTCTTTCTTATCGGGACCAAATTGGATACCCACTCAGAATACCTCAAGGGGACAATGATTTGGGCATCTAACAACTTCTTCACTTATTTCTCCATGATAGGTAGCAACATGGGATTTATCTATCTCAGCTTCTGCCTGAATGGCTTAGCTTCTTCTTTCAGTGGGATCTTGTGCTCAATAACAGATGTGTCATAAGTTTTGAGGTCTTCATAGGCCCATGCAAACACATCGGCGAATTTCTTTAACAATCCAGCATATTCCTCCCTCTGTTCATGGGTCAGGCTACTCGACAATTTGACGAATCTAGGCGCATCCTGCATGCAAATGTTGCATTCGACTATGTCAGCATCTTCACTTGAAACACCACCCTTTATTGCCACATCATTTTTATCGAACAGTCTTTCTAAAGGGACCAGTCCCCTCGGAATGTGATTGCTAGGCAGTTGAATAATCTGGTGATCAACAATTTTATTCAAGAATACCTCAGAGGGGGGTCACCTTCGGGATCAGGGTCTTGATCAATGTGCTATGCAGAAAACTCATCGATGGACTGAAGAAATTTTTCGATTTCAAGATCATCCTCGGATACCTTCCAATGCTTTATGTTGTCCGGGATGGATGGCCTGTATCTTACCTCAACCTCACCATCAATCTTTGGAGGCAGGGGGATTCTGTACAAACTGGCTGAGACTGCTAGGGAGTTGGCTACGGTATTCTCTTCCCTTGGGACAAAAACAATGTTGAAAGCAGAGAGGAAATTATCAATCAAGTCCCATACCTCGTTTCTGTAGCTTCTAAGCCGAGGATGCTTGGCCTGATAAACATTTTTGACCTGTTGGATGATCAATTCTGCATCTCCAAACACAACCATCTCCTTAATTCCCATTTCTTTTGTAGCCCTCATACCCAAAACAAGAGCTTCATATTCTGCCACATTGTTGGTGATCTCGAATTCCATCATGTATGACAGAGATATGGTCTCTTGACAGGGCGATATGAAGACCACTCCGGCACCTGCACCTATACTGGAGGAAGCTCCATCAAATAACATCTTCCACACAGAGGTGATTGGAGGAGGTATCTCCGGATTAAGAATGGGCTGCTTTCTGATCTGTAAAGGGACCTCAGGAGTTTTAGTGATCTATAACAAACTAGACCCTAAATCAGTGTCAAGTGCAAAGATGGGGTGATTAGTGGGGTTAGCTTCATCACTGACAATATAGGCTAGCTGGGCTTCTCTGTACAACCTCCTGTGTTCCCCTCCAAAAACTGGAATGGTGGCATATGTGAGATCCATCTGTAACGTTCCTCCAAGTCTCTTAATCCAAGACCTTGACAACAACATGCCAAACTTGGGGGTAACATCAACTACCACAATGTCCATGATCACACTCTTCATGGGCAGCTGAAACAAAGAAACCACCAGGTCCTTGATGACTCCCAGACATTGCACCCTTCTCGAATCAAAAGAGTACAAATCATGATAGGCCTTGGTCACTTCTAGTCCCAGCTCTTCCATGACTATCTTAGGCATAAGGTTATGGGAAGCTTTTGAATCCATGAGGCAATTATGCAACACTTTATTATGTATGTTCAGGGAGGTGTAGAAGGGAGGAGAGGAATCATCTCTGTCTTCTACCATGGGACCTAGGATGACGGATAGCTTCTCATCTTGAAGGTTCACCGAGTCAGAGGGAGGCTGAGGGGACTCAGATTGTAGCAGCTTAGAGAGGGACCTTTTAAAGTCTTCATTTTTAACTAGCTCGGAGATGGGGACGGGAATCCTGATCTTTTGAATTTCATGCTCAAAATTAAAAGAGGAACAAGGCTTAGGAGCTTCCCTTACCTCAATGATAGGTTCTTTGGCTGCTGGCAAAGCATTTTGAGTTCTCTTTTCTTTAGTCATGGTTACTGCATTTTTAATAGGCTTATCTGCTATGAGGGGCTGGTCTTAGCTGTCAAAGTCTCCATCTTTCTTTCTTGACTTGAGATTGTACCTGTTAGAAATATGGATGGCCCTCTCTCCCTTGCCTAACTCATGGATTTGAACGTTCATTAGGGATTTTTCATAGGCAGACTGAGTCAAATGGGGAAAAGGAGGAGCCACTTCAACACAATGAATTTCGGGGTCGAACTCGTTTATCTCTTCTCCTTCTTCATGAGTAACCAGGTTGTTTTGGAGGGGGGTTTGAATCCTTTGATCCTCTCTGTCTTTTCCCCTTTGTTCTCTTGGGAAGGCATGTGGTCCATTGTTATTAGGTCTCCTAAAACCTCTATTATCAGCATTTTGGGGATTTCTGTACATGGGCTTCCCTTCTAACTCCCACCTTTCCATCTTGGCAGACAATGATTTTAGTACTCTGGCTGTCTCATCTGTCTGATGGGGCATGGGAGAGGAACTGGATGGGGAGGCTTCAGGCCTTTTCTTATATATGTTTCTATCAACAGCGTTCCTGAGTCGGTCAACAACCAATATGTTAGATTCTACTTCCACGACTACATCCTGCATGTGGGCCAGGGTAGTAGCTCTTCTCTCTCTCAACAGTAGGCATAAATCAAGATCAAAAGCGCTAGCATAAGTGATCTTAGCCGAGGCTTCCGAGGGCTTTATTTCAGCGGGAATTTTATTATACATTTTATTGAATATCTTGGAGAAGTCAGAGACAGACTCTCCTTCTTTTCTCTTCAAAGATCCAAACTCTGTCATATAATACATGAAATCTTTTTTGTCTCCCCACTGTCTCAAAAAGGAATTATTTAAAGCTTCGATCCCATCAATAGATCCAGGAGGCAGGGCCTTGAACCATTTTCTAGCCTCGCCTTGGAGGCTATGAACAAAAATCCTCATTCATACGTCTGCATGCATGATGACATTATCATCTGTGAAACTGTAAAAGGCTTCTAGGTGTTCATCTGCAGTTACGTCCCCCTTACCCGTGAAATTGGGTAGTTGCTTAAGGTAAGCATCTGTCGGGAGGGCATTGAGGGGCTGAGGTAACACAAGGGGAGCATACCTAGCGGCTATAATAGCCTCCATTCTGGTCATAGGGGGATTAGCACCAGCCATAGGGATATTAGGTGGAGGAGAACTTGGAGGAGAAGGAGGTCATGAAGGGGTTGCGGGAATTGAGTCTCGAAGTGGAGTGGGAAACAAGAGAGGGTTTAAGGAGAAGACTAACGAGCTCAAGTCAGCAGTCGCTTCTCTTTGTGTAGGAGTGGGGAAATCTTCTGTAGTCCCAGGTCTACACCGAGGAACAGCTTCAGAGGAGAGAGGAGTGACAAGGATTTCTCCGTCCAATCCCAGACTGGGAGGGAAAAACTCAGCAGGAACACTCCCAAAATTCAGGAAATGGGAAACCTCTGAAGATGGCTGGCTACGAAACTGAGAATAAGAAAAAGGAGTTTTTATAGGAGGAGGTGGGGAAATACCTGGTTCAGCAGTGAAGCTTTCTCCTTGAGAGGGCTTTCCTTTTCTGATAATCACCTCCGGATCTTCTTTAGGCATGGCCAGAGGTAGCTGTGGATGGGACCGTGTGTGTCTACCGCTGGAAGCCACAACTAACCCAATAGGTTCGTCTCAGTGGAGTCGCCAGGTGCACAGTAGAAATCTTGATAATTCTGATATCTGATGCACCTTCAGAATGAGCTAATCATTGTCGTTCAATCCCGGGGAAAAATCTTCAACTTCGTTCCCCGGCAACGACGCCAGAAATGTTAGCGTCGGAAGTCACTCCTGGATTGCTTGCAGGAGCAGAGCCCGGCACCCATCAGTTTAATGTCACAATTTGTTTACAAAGGGATGATCAAATGGAAGTAAACTCAAAACAATATCGTCTCAACTCTGAAACTAGGCCAGGCATGCATGGGCAAGTGAGGTCTTAGATAAACTTCAAACAGTGAGTTGTAATAAGGGTGAGCAGGGGGAAGACTAGTATGAGAAGAGTGCGAGGGTCTGTCATAAACTTCAGGTTTCTAACAGACTGGAGAAGAAAGCGTCCGAATGCAAGATCCTTTTACATTCAAACACAAAAGACCAGAGAATACAATAATGTAACAACAAATCATTTATCATAACATAACTGCAACAATTCATGCGAATCATTCAATCATGAACTCTCTAGTATGAGATGAAAATATAGACGGAGTAAGGAAACTGTTTGTCATAAAACAAGAAATCTCAAATTCAGATGCATAACCAGGAAACTAGAATGGTTATTAAAACTCTACAGTCGGGAGCCTTGCTCTACCATCGATAGATACAAAAATGGCGAAAACGCCTACAAATACTCAAAACAACAACAACAACAAAATCGAGACGCTGCATTAAACACATCGCGTCTGCATGGCTTCTGACAATCTGCACCCGCAGTCTCTGAATGGTCGTGCACCTATGGCAGATGCAATCAAACTTCTGACAGTTCCATAAGCGAATCAACGTGCTCTTAATTCGTCGCCGGACTTTCCCATTATGGCGAAGGCGATGTCTAACCACCACCAACTACCTCAATAACTGCTTCATTGGGATTGAGGATGGCCCGGCCAACGCGACACTTCTGCGACGTGGAAGACCCTCCGTGCTGCCACCTGGATTAGTTGAACGGCCTGATGAATGGGCGTGGAGGCCAGCACGAAGGATGGGGCACATAACGGGAGTGGTGGCGCCAAAACTATGAGGGTGAGATATGAAGTGATGAGGTGTGAGAGAGGTTACAGGGGAAGGCACATGGCGGAAGGAAATAAGCAGAGGGGGCAGGAGATGAGATATAATGGGCACATTTAGTGGGAGGATGATGTGGAAGGGAGCGGGACACATCGTCGGTGGTGAGTGGATGATGAGATGGGGAAGGGACCACACAGACCAGAAGAGGGGAGGCGGATAGATGTCGGAGGATGAGGAAGGACTAAAGGGAGCGAGCCTCTTCGCACGGCCAGGAGGAGAACAGATGGCACAAAAGATTACACGACAGGGAAGGGGCCCACGTTGGTTAAACGCAGAAGGACAGAGGATGCCCGGGTTGCCTGCACCGTTGATCCGGGCGCTCGAATCATAGCCGTCGAAGAGATGCGTCCTCGATTCCGGACCCCCCCCNAGCACCGTTGATCCGGGCACTCCGATCATAGCCGTTGAAGAGATGCGCCTTCGATTCCGGACCCCCCCCTTCCGCTTAAAGGTAGAAAGGTAGGGGGGCTCCGGAATCCTATGTGCGCCGTTGATCCGGGCGCGTGAATCTCTGCCGTCCAAACTTCATTTCCATTTAAACACAGACGCATTTGCATCCCAAACTTAGGGTAAGTGGGTTTTAACCCATTCCTTCGCATTTCACCCCCGTTACAAGAAATATCGCTAACAGAATCTTTTGATGAAGTCTGAGACCAACTCCCCATTTTCTCTTCTTAGGTTTCCAAATTCATAAATGTAATATAGGAGGTCTCTTCTTTCTCCCCAATTCTTTAAGAACAACTCATCTAATTGCTTAATACCTGTCACTGAATTTGCTAGTAGTTCTTTGAACCACTTCTTGGCTTGGCCATCCAGACTCTGCACAAAAACTCTAGTCCACACATCTTCTTCTGAAATATTAATATTTTCAGCATAAGCATAAAAGGATTCTATATGTTCTTCGGCAGTATAGTCTCCGGCTCCGGTAAACTTTGGCATATATTTCTGATAGTCTCCAGTTGGCATGGCAGATAAGGGATTGGGCAAGACAAGTAGAGCATACCTATTTGCTAAGATTTGTTCCATCTTGGTTAAAGGGACAGCCATGGAAATCTTAGGGGTTGATGCAGAGGAAGAATTTTTAGGAGATGAAGGATGAGATGGGATGGTTGAGTTTATAAAAAATGATTTTCTTACTTCACTTTGAGCAAAAATTTCAGAAATGGGTGGAAAATAAGAGGCCTTGTAAAACTGCCCAAGCAATAAGGCTAAGCTTTCTTCTCCCTTAGAGGAAAGATCTTGTAAAATATCTTCGAGAACGGGCAGATTTGTATGAGTATAGAAAACACCCTCTATAGGCTTTGTGGGTGAGGAATTCAAAGAAGAAGAAGAAGAGGATACTTTTTGCCAAGGGGATCTTGTAATTACCTCTTTAAGGTTGGATGTAATATCATGCTAAAAAATAGAGTCTGTAACATTAGAGGAAACTGAAGGCTCCTCAACCTTCAATCTTTCCGATACAATTTCAATTTTTTAAGAACTACGAGTTTCAGCAGCAGGGGATTCGACTAGAGGTTCTTTAGATATGAAAGAAGAAGTGTCTGTTTGAATACCTGGATTTGATGTCTTTGCAGATCCGAAAGCCTGTCTTTCTAAATATTTTCCCCTACTGATGATCTTCTCAGGGTCTTGAACTGGTGCTGCTAGTGGGCCTTCTTGGTTCGCCCTGGTGTGAGCTATTTTCGGAGCCACTTCGTTCCAATGGAGTCGCCAGATAGATAGTTACAACCCAAATGATGTCCAGGCTTTGTCTATCATCAAAGCTGGATCTATGTCGTCTCCCAAGGAAGCTGAGCTTCAATCTCTTCTCCCCGGCAACGGTGCCAATTTGTTATCACTCCAGGAAACTCTCCTAGGCTGTAAGTTAGAGATGTCTGGTAAATTAATCTTTTTGGAAACTATTTTCTCAATAATAAGTGTGGGTTTAGATCAAGATGAATATCCTAATCTCTGGATTGTATCTTCAAGACAGTCTAACTATATTCATGCAACACAAGGCCTTCAAGAGCTATTTATCAGATAGGTTTGTATAACAGATGGATAAGAAAACCAATCAGTTAACCAAAACATACATAAACCATATATATGATGGGTCAACAAACTAGCCAAAGATGCTTATGATTCTTGCTTAATAGTCAAAAGTAAGATGACAGTTACCATAGGACCATTAAACAGAGACAAAAGAACGAATTCAACTCATATGCATAGACAAAGATGAAGGAGGATCTGATAATAACAAATGAAAGAAGATTGCAGGCTTGATATATATTAAAGAAAACACCTTTCGTACAAAAACAATAGAATATATAACTCAAAATCGAACCCTTTGGTGCTCCAAATGTCTTTGGCTTTATAGCCTTACAAGATGAAATCTAGATCCTTGAAAGATGGATCAGATTTTCTAAAAATAGTCAAATCAAAATAGATACAGCAAGTGTAGGATGAGATCCTATAAAAATGGATCTAGAATACTAAAAATGGAAAGTCAAAACAAAATAGGAAAAGATCCTATCTAAGGAGTCAAACTCTATCTTGATAGCCTTCATATCCTCTAAACTCTTTGACAGATGTAGAAAACCTTCCAAGGCTGATGAATCTTCATAGGAAATCCGAATTTGCCACCTTTGGCAAAAAACATAGTTTTTTGCTCATGAACCAGGTCACCATTTTCACTTTTCCACCTTCTTAAACATTAAATACATCAAGATAAAACCTTAAATCTGATGTATTTAATTATTATGCATCTTTAGAAACCAACCTCGAAAGATTTGGTTGAGAAAAAGTCAAATATGGGCAAAAATACGACCTTGCTGCCATGTAACAGGTTTCGATGGTTAAGAGATAAAAATCTGGGCCTGTTTAACCACCAAAAAGCTTTGCTTTCGGTGGTTAAGAGAGGCAAAATCTGGGCCTGTTAACCACCGAAACCTGTAACTTTATGAAAATGTTCAAAATTGCAAAAATGAATTACGCTGCTGCTTCTGTGAGTGATCAAGGCTGCTTGGTGATGCTGCTCCTCCTTATACAGGGCTGGAAACTTCAGTTTGCTGTGTAGGATGCTCTGTTTCCTTATCTAAAGAAGTGGCCAATTCTGCTAGGGTTTCTAACCCTGAGTGCTTGGGAGTTGGAGTTTGAATTTCTTTCATCTTCAACCTTAGGAGTCTAAGCTGTTTGTACAGCTTGGTGTTCTCCTTCATCAACAGTTTGTTCCTATCCAGAGTCTTGTCATGTTTATCCCTGACTAATGTCATATAATTCCACATTTCTGTCACCTAAAAAGAAAAATATCCATCAATTTATTTGAGGAGATAACAGTGTCAATAACCTTCTCTTCAATTGTACAAATAATAGTATTATCCAGGTCAATCATCTTTTGAGTTTGAGTTTGCTCAATTATGGCTTTCCTCTCTTGGTGTAAGAAATGATCTCAAGGTTAGCCACTTCCTTTAATGGATTTGTTATATTTTGATTACCTCAAGATAGTATATTCTCCATGCTACTAGGTGTGATGATTTGTTCCATTCCAACCTCCTTGCCCTTATTTGTACTTGTTTTTGGGAATTACCAAGTCTTCCATTGTAATATCTCTAAAGTTGCAGGGAGGAGGTCCAGTTTATTGCTATGTTTGTTCTAGGTTTCTATCAAGGGGTTGTTGTCTTGTGAATTTTTTGCACTTTCCATATGATTTCCTTTATATTTCTCGAAATCTACTTTTTCTCGATCAAGCCTATCCTTCTCTGCCTTTTTCTTAACTTCCTCTTCCTTTCTATCCTTTTCCAATGCTTCGACTCTTTCCTTTTCCTTCCTTTTAGCCTCTTCTTTTCTCTTATGCTCTTCTTCTTTCTTGATCCACTCTCCTTCAACTTGTAATTTTTGTTCAAGATCCTTCTTAATATTCTCATTTTCCGCTGATAACCTTTCTTCTTCCTCTTTCTTTCTCTTTTCTTCTCCATGTTCAACCATTATTCTTAATTCATCCTCCTGCTTGAGAATATCTTCTTCATCCTTTCTTTTTTCTTCTTCCTCCTTCCTCAATTGTCATTCTTCTTTAGCTATATTCTACTTAATCCTTTCCATTTGTTCGTCAAAAAACATTCCATACGTGGAGGTGAAATCTTTTGATTAAAGTCTAAGCTGAACTTGTTCCCATGTTATAACGTTCTCATAGGATAGCTCATGGTCCCACTGTTCATGTGCATAGGGCCATGTGTTGGAAATAATTACACTATGTTTTGCCACTAGGCCCAAGGGGTCATGCCTTCTAAACTGACCCTATGGAAACCTAAATTCCAACATAGCATTTGCTTCTTGTCTTGCTTGCTTGGGATTCAATGGCCCATAATGTCCAATGTACATATTGTATGGGTTAGATATTTTATTTCGAGCATCCTTTGACAATGATTCATTAAATCCTTGTAAAGTTTTATGGTAAGCTATTTCACCTAATATCACTCTACAGGGAACAAATTTTGGTAGCAAGTATGGAGGAGCTATCCCCCATAGATCCTCAGATAAGTGTAAACTTCTTGCATATACCAACTCCCTATACTTCTAATCAATCTCATTGATTCCTTGCTAAGTCTAGGTAATTCCTTACAGAAGGTGAGTGTCATGTCTTATATTATTATTAAATAAATAATAATAATAATAATAATAATAAAGAAGTATAATAATTATCATAAAGGGATCATAATAAGTACTTAAAAACAAATATTTGTGTAATAAAAGGAAAAACAAAGGTAAAATAAGGAAAAACACTAAAAATAAGATAAGTTTATGGGAAAGGAAAATGGAAGGTAAAGAAAGAATTACATAATGACAAGTGGATCATAGGGATCGAGTTCATGGATGGATTCTATATAAGGATAGAGAGGAAGGAGAAAATACCATCTCTATTTGGCTTGGGCCATGGAGGATAAGGATAAGAAGAGATGGAATAATAGTGGATTGAGGGCTCAAGGTTGACCTATTGTTGAAAGAATTATAATAGCAAGGTCTATGGTTGGGTGGAGATTCGTCCCCCACACTCTGTTACGACATGTTGGATCAAAGATTGGAGTGCCACAGTTCGACACTCATGGCTTTGTAAGTAAGTTTATTTCTTCAACTCTTAGGTAAGTTTATCACCACTCACTCCTTCTTCTGAAGTATGTAATCATGAGTCATGTATCTCTATTTTTATCAGTAATGGTGGAAAATTGCTAGGTTTATTTATGCATTAATATTTAAGTAGAATTTGGGCCATTACATATGGTATCATAGTGAGGTTCTAAACCTTAAGGTCTATGGACCTTCCCAATTAGGTTAAAAAAATATGAGAGTTGTCGAGATCAACACCTAGATCTAAGTTTATTTTAATCCAAGTTTTTGTTGGTTCTTCCTTATTCTGAAACAAAGAAAATAGGCTTTTTACACACATTTATATAAATTTGGTAATTACCTTAAACCATATGAGCAACATCTTTTTCTATCAATCAATATGGTTCTAGTGTTTTGGATCTTTGTTCTTTATTAGTAGTTATCAAGAGATCTAACACATGAGTACTTGGATCTATTTGAAAATTTCTCAGATCTTAGTAGATCTCGCAATTCGAATCAACATTCCTATTTGAATTGTTGTGTGTGATATATATATATATATATCCAAGGTTTTGATGTATTCTGGTTTTCTAAAAAAATTATGGAGGAAAATATTTTCCCAATCTATAATTTTTTGTTTTTAGATCTTGATTTGTTACATCACATATACCATGACCTCAGAATATAGCAACTTCAAATAGAACTCAAGCATAACATCATAGAAACCTGCTTTCCTTGTACTCCGAGCTATAAATAGAAGATAATTTTAAGTTCCCTTGTACATGCCATAGAACAATTATCAACCTAGTTTATTTGATTATACACAACGAAACCAATGGAGGTGACTACTGAAAATATTCCCCGACGATCTACGACTACAGGGAAGAGAAGATATGAAGTGTTGGTCAATTTTCCAAGATATTTCAAGTCCAATATTTTCTCAAAGTTTGAGGTAGACGAGAAGTATACGCTTCTTTGTGTTTTGGGTTAGGGTTCATACGGATTGGTCTGCTCGGCCATGGAAAAATCCAATCCCAAATCAAGCATCAGTGGAGGTCACAATTTTGTGTAGGAAACAATATTTGGCCTGCAATAGAGCGGAATCGCTAGTCTTTGGAGAAAAGCATTGTTAAAGAGTTGAATTTTACGAACATGGAGATGAAACAGAGAGTTTCATAGAAATAAAGTTTTTGCGAGCATTTTCCTTGTTGTCTTTTGTTGCAGACTCCAAATCCTTGGATTTCCCATGGTGTGTTCTACCCCAGACTTCAAATACTTTTAGATCTAATTTCCACAGGCGCATGGGCTCCAACTTCTAAGAGATTTCCCATGATGTTTCCACTCTAAATTGTTTCCATATGCCAAGACATAATTTGTATTCAAGCTTCAAGAACAAGTTCAAGAGGGAGATTAATGAAATCTAGTGTGAAGTTCAAGCAACAGATTGCTCTAAGAAATGCATCGATAACATCAGAGATAAGTCAATTCTTTATTAATAGTGAAAGCCATCTGCTAGTACCTAAATTTGGCAAAAAAAATCATGTTGATTGACGAGGCATTGACATTGAAGCTCATTCTGACCTCGTAGGAGGAGGAGGTCAACATCACCATCGATTAGAAAACCCTATGGAACTTCGAAGAAATTTGAGTTTATGTGACGATGTAGTCAATTAAATCATGGTTGTATTGTGTTGACGGGCATTGTATTGCCATCTATTTCAAACCTAATAATATTACGACATAATGGCAGCAATGACATGGAGAAGAGATCACCAAGATATTGGAGTCAAGGGATTTCTTTGCCTTAGTTGGGATGGTGCACAACATTTCTATGGCCGACTGACTGATTTCTTCGGTTCAGAAACTAGATTTTGCACTGAAAAAAGGTAATGTAATTTTTCTCGGATATGTGTATTTTCAAAGGTGTGGTTTGATTAAAGGATATTTGATGTGCATTTTTATTAAAAAATTGTTTTCTTAGCATAAATATGGATATGGCGTTGGTTGGTGAGGGATCCACTATAAATTTGATTGTTAGAATCATTTTAGGGAAGATTTGGGGTTTTAGAGTATTTTGTTGAGTTTCTGTAGAGATATGGCACTACTTGGAAGCTAGTTTCCAATACTTCTCTAATGAGGGGGTATTTTCAACATTATTTGAGATGGTGTAATGCTTCCAGGGGGAGGTATACTTATAAAAAAAAGGTGGTTGGGTGGCTCTTGGAATGTCACAGTTTTGTTTTGTGGGATGAATAGATGGAGCCTAAACTATTTTACGAAATATGCCCAATAAACCTCGGTGGGGTACTCAAATAGAACCTGTTGTAACCCCCAAAAAAATTCGTCATAGCCCCGAAATTTGGTCCTGAAATCTTATCATGCCTCTAATTTCTCTTAAACTCGTCTTCATCTCTTCTATTGTATCCATTCCTCTTTCTAATTATGTGTTACCCTTTGTCAAATTATTGTTTAAGGTTGCAAGGCTAGGCCACCCTTCCATAATTTTATACGCTGGAACCTACCCATTTAGCATAGTCATAAAAAATTACATATGATAAATTGTGTTCTTATTTTACCTAACTTTATACTCAAATGCCCTTCCAACTTCAAAAAAGCCACCTGAGTAACATCATGCCCCTTGAGCCTGCAAAATATACCCTATATCATAGAACTATATTTATCTTTGATTAATTTTATTACCCAAAACTATAAAAAAGGCCTACCATAATTCATACTTTATTAATTATTTTATTTTCCTTTTCAAGAAAGCCTGAAACCAAAGTTTCTTTTTACCCGTATTCTAAGAGTTTGCTAAGCAAGGGGTGTTGAATTTACACCTATAACTCAGTCACTGAGATAATTGCCAATAATTTACTCAAACATAGAAATTATACTAGCTGATATAATTCTAGAAATTATGCAAATTACCTACAGTTTGTTAATGTTTAAGCCATTATTGTAGTTCTTTGCATTCAATAGATAACAATAGCATAATACAAGATCACTGAGAAATACACAATCACAAGAGACACAACATTTTTCCTGGGAAACCCTCTAGGGGAAGAAAACCCAACAAAACTTCCTTATTATAGATAGCCAATACAATGCCAAGAGATAACTCAAACTAATACATAAGATCCTCTCCCAAAGATGCGCCACTCTCTCTCCTTCTTCTCTAACTGCAGCTCCGAAACTTGTCTCTCAATGAGCAAGTGAGTTGTGTCTAAGTGAGGCACTAGCCTC
This sequence comes from Picea mariana, assembly GCA_032191745.1. Taxonomy (NCBI): domain Eukaryota; kingdom Viridiplantae; phylum Streptophyta; class Pinopsida; order Pinales; family Pinaceae; genus Picea; species Picea mariana. The sequence goes on along the minus strand of JASDQU010736705.1, from coordinate 68,703 downwards.
TTTATTTATACAAGACTGACACGTGTGAAGTGTCTCTTCATTGGCAGGGCCGACTTCTCCAACTGGGTGGTTATAACCACCTTTATTATATTTCGGGGCCTCTTTAATATTTTCTGGGGCCGACTTCTTATTTTGCCTATTACAATTATCTTTTGACCAATCCGCAAAAAGGGGATTTGGTTCTTTATAATAACCGACATGATCAATCCGCAGTGGGGATTGATCCAATGAATAATATATCAAATAATAATAAGAATACACTTTGCAGTTACATTATTTTAACACAGTTGAGTTATAAATCAGAAATATGACAGCAGAAGCATACAGAACCAAGCACATAAAAAACACAATACACAAGATATTACCCTGGAAACCCCTGTGTGGGGAAAACCAGGAAAGGAGGGCTTCTTATTGAGGCTTCTGAGGAAATTTTACAACAAATACAATTCAAAATTTCCTTACAGAAAATTTATGGGTAGGGTTTTTCCTCTCCACAGGCTCTATATGGCCTAACTAACTCAACACTCCTTGTTGTAGTTGTATGACCTCTGGTACAGCTGGATGTTGATTGAAAATGCACCCAGAATTTGGCCATGTTCTCTGCTGAACAAAATGGTTGAATCTGGCCAGTCTTGGATGAGAACGTAGAGCCCCAACTCGCCTCACTTGCTGCTGTAAAACTTGGGCTGAGTTGAGCCTGGAACTAACAGCCTAATATGGCCATGTTCCTGACCTCTTCCAGCTGCCTTTTTCTACCAAATTCACCCTCCTCAACTTGTTGCTTGCTCCAACACAGTTCACCCTCCTCATCCTCAAGCACCCCTCCTTCTGCTCACTTGCTCACTCACAAATGAGAATGTGTTATGTCCTCTCACCCTCTGCCTCCCTTTATTTCCCTAGCAGCCCCCCATTCCCTTTGAGATGTGTGCCAAGGCTTGGCCTCAATGGTTGATATTTCGGGTTGCTGGACCCCACTCTCCACTAGGTGGTGCGCCCCCCTTGGACAGGGACTCACACTCCACTAGCAACCACCTTCAGAGGTGCTCCCTCTCTCCTTGGGCACCACATTCCACTCAAGGAAGAGTTTTATGTTGCAAGCCTAAGTCTAACTTAAGCTGAAATAAAAAGTTGATCTGGGCTATTTAAGTTGTCCATCAATTGGCCTAGGACACAGGCACAACTGAGACACCAACCAAGCTAAAAACTAACACTCCCTCTTAGCAAGGGAGGTGTCTCCACCAGGATCAATCTCTGATTCAATCAAATCTGTTGTTGTTGTTGTAGTTGATCCCTCTGAATTGGATGATCCACCTACTACTTATGTTGCACTGTGATCTGATGTGTTGTTTCACTCAGCCATTAATGTCAAGTCATACCAATTGACTTTCTTCGACATTGATCTCTGATCCAGGATCCCCCTGGACCCACCTACAAGTTGTCCCAACACCTTGTATATCATACCTTTCTTGATGCCAAGCCTCATTGTTGCATCCAAAGCCGCTCCCTCTGCCTTTATGAGCACATGTCCATCAACGAACATTACTTCATACCCCATATCATCCAGAGCTGATATAGAGAGTAGTTTAACCTTCAGCTCTGGCACATACATCACCTCATCCACCTCCAGAGACACTCCCGACTCTAGTTGGAATCTAACACATCCAAGCCCCTTTACTGCATGCATGGTGCACGCCCCATTCTTCACATGGCAGTTTGAGCCCATCTTTGAAACACTAAGGAACACCGACCTCATTCCTATCATATGGAAAGATGACCCACTATCCACGAACCATGTGCCGATATCCTCAAAGTCAGCCAATCTACTACTGCTAGAAAGAGTGGCAACCAAAGAAAATCCATCATCGAATTTCTCTGCAAATGCATCCATCTCAATAGATTTTGTAGATGCTACCTCCGACTCCTTGTTCTTCTTCTTGTTGGGATACTTGTTGGCATAGTGGCCAGTTTTGTGACATGCAAAGCATCTCACTTTTCCCATGTCCCCGAAGCCTCCCGCTCCACTACTCTTCTTTGCATGAAGAGCCACATTCCTATCCTGCTCACTCTTTGACTGACTAGCCTGAGATGCATCCACTCACAACTCCTCCTGGGTGAAGTCACCCCATAACCTCTCCCAATCAGGGAGTTTTTCTCGTGCAACCACCCCTCAGACAAACACGTCCCACTGCTTGGTGAATCCATTCAAGGCTATCCTCACCAACTCGGTCTCATCCACAGTCTCTTCCACTGCGGCAAGTTCATCCCGAATCTGAGTGAACTTTGTGAGGTAAGTGACCACTGACTCTTCCTTGGCCATCTTCGTGCTTCTCAACTTCTTTTTGAGAAACATCTTCCTACTTTGGTTGTCAGACTAGTATAGCTTTACCAGGGCCTCCCACATTCCTTTCGTTGTCTTCTTTCCAGACAAATGTGGAATGATGTGGTTTTTGACACCATCCACAAGTATCCTCCCGGCCTTGACATCCTTCTTGGTATGGGCAACTAGCTATACTGGATCAGTTGGGGCTTCCACTTTGCCTTCTGCAATTTCCAACAACCCATTCTCCTCCAACACCAAGTTAATTCGCTCCCTCCAAGGACAAAAATTTGAGGCTCCATCCAGCCTGTCATCAACCCTTAAACCTGCACTAGCCATTTGAGTTTGCATCCTTGTTTCACCCACACTATCTGGTCTTTTGTCCCACTTGTTGATTTACCCTTCTTGGTTTGCACAGCAAGTCACTTGGTTGTCTTGTACTCGGAGGTTGAGCTCTGATACCATGTTGAATCTACAACTATAACTCAGTCACTAAAATAATTGCCAATAATTTACTCAAACACGGAAATTATACTAGCTGATATAATTTTGGAAATTATGCAAATTACTACAGTTGAGTTATAAATTAGAAAGATGATAGCGGAAGCATACAAAGCCAAGCACATAAAAACACAGTACACCAGATATTGCCCTGGAAACCCCAGTGTGGGGAAAACCAGCAAAGGAGGGCTTCTTATTGAGGCTTCTGAGGAAATTTTACAGCAAATACAATTCATAATTTTCTTACAGGAAATTTCTGGGTAGAGTTTTTCCTCTCCACAGGTTTTGTACGACTTAGCTAACTCAACACTTGTTGTAGTTGTACAGCCTCTGGTACAGCTTGATGTTGACTGAAAATGCACCCAGAATTTGGCCATGTTCTCTACTGAACAGAATGGTTGAATCTGGCCAGTCCTGGATGAGAACATAGAGCCCTAACTCGCCCCAATTGTTGTTGTAAAACTTGGCCTGAGTTGAGCCTGGTACTGACAGCCTAATATGGCCATGTTCCTGACCTCTTCCAGCTGCCTTTCTCTACCAAATTCGCCCTCCTCAGCTTGTTGCTTGCTCCAGCACAGTTCACCCTCCTTCCTCAGCCTCAAGCACCCCTCCTTCTGCTCACTTGCTCACTCACAAATGAGAATGTGTTATGTCCTCTTACCCTCAACCTCCTTTTATTTCCCTAGCAACCCCCCATTCCCTTTGAAATGTGTGTTAAGGCTTGGCCTCAATGGCTAATATTTGGGGCTGTTAGACCCCACTCTACTAGGTGATGCGACCCCTTGGACAGGGACCCACACTCCACTAGAAGCCACCTTCAGAGGTGTGCCCTCTCTCCTTGGGCCCCATATTCCACTCAAGGAAGAGTTTTGTGTTGCAAGCCTAAGTCTAACTTAAGCTGAAATAAAAAGCTGATCTGGGTTGTTTAAGGTGTCCATCAGCTGGCCTAGGACACAGGCACAACTGAGACATCAACCGAGTTAAAAACTAACAAAGGGTTGTCATATTTGAAGGTTTTAAAACTTTGGTTAATGAAATGTTATTTCCGGTGGCCAATCCATCAAAAATAAAACCTTGTCATACATCCAAATATGGTTTAAGAGCTTGTGAAGGTGGGTTTCAAAAATGTGCTTTGGTATCGGAGGTAGGATTGAAAATAAAACCTGGCACATTTGTCCTCTGAATTCAGTGACGGTTGTCTATTACATTGCAAAGGGACGCATGGTTGGCTAGCTTGAATGCGTGGATGGATCAATGGGCACATGGAACGGAGACAGGGCATTCAGTGGTTCAACAAAAGAGAGGTGCTCACAATCAACAAACGAGGGAAGCTAGTGACTTTTTCTGCATGTATTTTGAGGTAGGCCTTCTTGGATATCCCCGTATTCATATGGGTTATCAGCGAATAGGAGGACATGGCATTTTCTGCATTTAAGATCACACGTTTCATGTTGGGCACTCCAATATTCATCTCCTCTCTCATGAGTATTGAAACTCTCTGCATTTGATCCTAAGCGAGCATTGGATCTGGAACCATAAAGAAGGGAAATCCATGAAGAAATACTAAGAACTGAATTTGACTCTCATATTTTTATGGGGAATTCTCATATAGATATGTCTGTAAAATGTGGGAGTCTCTTAAAAGCATGCCATGTCTATGAAAATATGTCTGAGTGAGATCTCTTCTCATGGACGACTATAATTGGAGGGTATGCTATACATGGTTGTGGAAAGGAAGCTCTAAAATTATTCAAGCAAATGCAAGAGTTAGGTACTAAATCAGGCTGGTTGATCTCCCTCCAATCGATCTCAAAAGAAATGATGTTGGTGTAAAATGCTTGCAGCTCCCCATCAACTCACATTCTAGGTGATGTCACGTCCATTGCTGCACTTTACATCATAATAGTAGCATGTCGAATATTTTAATGATGTATGGATCAGATGGGACTGGAGGACTTGCATCCCCTTCGAATCAGCTGGCAAATATTGAACATTCCTTGGATGAGAATGTTGAGTCATTTTTGTCACAAGATGATGAAGACATAAGAGATGGTCTCTTTGAAACAAGAAAGCACAGTCCTACAGAGCACAACATGGATGTCTCAAATGGATTTTCTTTCAGCGAATTTACTTTCCTTCGTGCAAGCACTGGTAAGGTAGTCTGTTGCCATTTTTCCTCAGATGGAAAGTTGTCAGCAGGTGTTGGCCATGACAAAGAAGTTATTCTTTGGAATGTGGACACCTTAAAATTGAAAAGCATTCTCGATGGACATTCTCATCTGATTAAAGATGTCAGGTTTAGTCCCATTTCTACTAGTTTGGCTACATCATCCTTTGATATGAGTGTCAAAGTATGGGATGGAGAAGATCCTAGTTACACATTATGTACATTCACTGGACATTTAACCTCAGTCATGCCGCTAGATTTCCACTAAAAAAATGGGGCGGATCTTCTCTACTCTTGTGACAGTAACAGTGAAATTCATTTATGGAGTGTTAACCATGGTAGCTGTAAAAAATTTCCAATGGTGGCAGGGGACAACTGAGGTTCCAACCTCAATTAGGGAAGTGTGTTGCTATTACAATAGAGAATGGAGTTGTCATATTCAATGTTGATACTGATACTCCCATATGTTATTTATAGAAACATATTAATCCAATCCATTCGTTGTGCCTGAATGCAACCAGGGGATATGTTGCATCCATAAGTGAGGATTATGTGAAAATTTTAGCAGTGGAATCTGGGGAAGATGCAATCAGGATATTAACTGCAGTAGTAATGTGTTTCAGACTTACGTTTTCTATCCAAATCATCAATAATTTTTAATTATCAGTTGCAATCAGACAGTAACTGAGTTCTGGAATGTGGCAGAAAACAAGACTTTATTGCAGAAAACAAGACTTTATAGCAGAAATCAAGAATTAGATTGTGGTAATTTCAAGAGCAGATATTGGTTTGAAAAAAATTATCGTAGAGAAGCCATGGATGAACTTATCTGTCAAGAGCATTGATGGTGGTCACCTGAGGGAAGTCAAGGTAGTCCCATTGAAGGACAATCAAATTACATGTGCTTTTGAGGATGATGCTAACAGATCATCAACTGGTAATTCGGGTAACAATTCTTATTGTGATTCGCCAGCTATAATAAGAAATGAAGAATTGGATAAACGAGATGATACAAGCCTTTCCTGGTCATGTGATATAGTTGAACCTCAAAATGTCAAAGAGTACCCTTGTAAAAAAATATGAAAGGTTGCTCACAAGCCTTAGTAGACCACCACTAGATCTGCAATGTAGAGCATCAAAGAGATCGGATTTCTCTCAAAGGATGATGATAAAGCTCGTTCTTACATGGGTTCCAATGGTCTCATTCACATGCTTGTGAACTTCCTACGTTCTGCTATTGATGTATGTAATGCCCAAGCACAAGAGATTGGAGCTTTTGCACTTTTCAATATTATTGTGAATAACAACAACAACAAATGCAACCAGATTCATCAACATCATCCAATTATGGGAGCTCATTCTTCTTTATGGCAGGAGAAAGGGGTTTATGATACCGTAAACATTAATGGCACAAATACTACAGTCCAGGGAATGGCAGGTCATTTATCAGATTTAAATCAAATTTATCTGGCCATATATGTAAGAATTTGTAGACTGGCGCTCCACAAGATTCGAGCATATGGTTTCCTGTCATTGAAAGCTGTCTAGAACGATATGAAAGTGTATTTTCCTCATTTATCAGAAAGAGGTGTATAAATGCCTTTGAATTTTGAACTGAAGAAGAATATTTGACAAAGTTTGTTGCTCCTGTTGAGGATGCTATTTATCTTGATCAACTTGATAATGGAGAATACATGGTCTCAGTGGGTTATAATCCTAGCCGGATGATTATTATGGATGAATGAGATGGACTGCATCAGCAAGCTGTGAATGATTTATATTTTTCTGTGGACAAGAGATTGAAGTATGATGTGGGGCATCTACATATGGTGAATTTGATTTGGCTTGGGAAATATGTGAATACCTTGTTAAAAAGAGAAGCAACTCGTCCATTGGATGTAGCTTGGGTGGTTGGGAGGAATGATTGTTACTCTCCCCACCCAGGTTCAAATCCTTGGAGTGACATGTTGTTCCCTTTACTGTGTCTATAAGATGCTCTTGTTGTTGAGCCCCCAATACTCCGAAAATGCTCGTCCACCCCATGTTCTCTCGCAGATTTCGGGGAGGTTTTCCGTGGACGTAGTGAGCACTGATATCCAGTGTCGTGAACCACATGTAAAAGATATCCAGTGTTGTGAACCACATGTAAAAAAAAAAAGAGAAGCAACTCAAGATTCTGAATATTCCATATAGTGTTGGAAAATTTCCTTTTATGGAAAAGAGTAAAGCTGGAACTATCAATGATGCTAATCGGTTAATGAAAATAATTGCAGAGAAAGAAACTGACAAGGTCCTGGGCATGCATATTATGAGTCCAAGCGCTGGGGAAATTTAGTTCTGGTGGATTTTTGAATAATATTTAATGAACCACGTGTATTTGCTTTGATTCCTCAAAAGGCATTTCATAAATCAATGTCTGAATAGATGCAGATATGTTTATTGAGTGAATATTTTCAAAATGACAAATAACACTCATATTGAAGACTTAGAAAGAATTTATTGGCACCTTTCACTTTAAATGTAGACAAATGGTAGAGTGTTACTATAGATGGAATGATTAGAGGATAAATAACAATAAACTTTCTATTTTCTAGGGGGAGTGAGACACTTCATACTTGAGGTGTCGAACTCTATGAAGATACCTCATCCCCCTTTCTATTTTTAGAAAGTAGTTACACTAAAGAGGGCAGAATGTTAGCATGCAAAAAGGATAAAAGACAGAATTGAAGATTTTATTGGGGTTGGAATTTAGGGGCATCCCAGAGGCTGCTTTTGACTCTAGATCCCACAGGGCCACTGTAATTGTAGCATAACCAGAAAATTTCCATAGGTTTCATCACTGGCTTTGCAGATTTTGTTTTCTTCTCAGTTTATGTTTTCTTCTCTTGTCAATCTAAATCTTTTCTCTTGAGTGGTTGTAGGATTTGTATGATTTTGTTTAGCATAAAGATTAATAGTGCAGGCCTGTTCTCAGTGTTATCTTTATAGTTGCCTTTAAATATCATGCCAAATGATGGCTCAGTGCAAATACATGTTATTTTCTATGTCTTGTATTGAATGGTTTTAAAGATTATGAGCTGGGTATTTTTCTTTAAATACTTTGCAACGGGTACAGTATTTATTACTGTCTGTTAGTAATAAATAGGTCCTGGTCAGAAATCAGGTTTATTCGATTTTTATAGTTGTTGTTGGACTATGGGATTCATTTGAAGATTGTTAATATGTCTTCTTGCATACTATTGATTTCACTTGAATATCTCCACACGTTTTCTTTCTTATCGGAAACATTAAGGACTGCCACCCTCATTAGCATTTTCTGATATTCTATCATTCCTAAGTGCCCAGGAGTGCCATGCCACTCCCACTGGTACATGAGACTTTTCTTTTGTATCTTTCATCAAATATTTTAATATATCTACAATGATGGATAAAGGTGCCCAATGGAAAGGCCCTTGTCTGCAGATTTATAATTGGGTTGTTGTCTAAAAGTTTGCACAGTTTATCCAACATCATTAAACCCCACAATCATTGAAATCTGGCATTGAAGTTTGCATGCGAGTTTTGTTGCTAAAGTGAAATTAAAACAGACAACAACTGAATGTATGAGAGGGTTACCCCATCTGGCCCAAGAACCAGCTTGAGGCCTAAAGTGGGGAGGACATTTTTCTCCATAGGGTGCCTTGGCCCTATTTCTTAGTGAGGAACAGCCTGAGGAACAACAGAACCAACATTGTTTTCTTTTTGGGGGCAAAGAAGAAATGATCCATTAATCAATATTGTAGTAGGTTGCATCCAAGTTGTTTGCAATCTGGGGAGGTAGTGGGTACTTTTTATATATCTTTGATCCTCGTCTTACATTTCCCCTTCCTTCAAAGAGTCACATCATTTCTTTCGAAGGTTGTGTTTGCTTTATATCCCATGTCATGATGAAGACGAGCTAAACCTATTGGTATTTTTTTGACACTCATCCCTGGCTCTACCACAACTCCAATAAGATATTGTAATACGGTCCCAGTTTCACACATCTTGAATGTGCACATGTTGATTGGTATACGCATTCTTCAAGTTTTCTTCAACTTAATGTAATGGATATGCAATTTGTTGAGTAGTTTTCCAGTGGTGTTTTAGGTTGTTCATGGATAGATGGAATTTGTTGAGCATATTTCAAGTGGTTTTTTAAGTTGTTGGAGGATAGATGGAATTTTTTGGTGACACATCCTTGATGAGAATGAACTTATGGAATCCTTGTTCTTATGTATCAGTCATGCCTCTGCATTGCAAAGCTACATTGTCACTTTGAGAGTTGTGTCCATAAATATTATTGAAGGATTGTGATTTTATCTAGGAAGTTGTTGTTGATGTTTTGTAGCATCGCAAGGTATTCCCACATTCGCCTTGGTGTCGGGCATGTGGAAATCATTGTTGGCACTCACATTTCATTTTTCATTTTGTGAAAACCCCTTGTATATTGTGTTGGGGCTTGGTTGGAGCTTCACATCCACATGGAGGAATAAACAATTCTAATTTAATGTTGATTTTAGAAGGGGTTCCTAAACTCACTCATTAGACTTCTATAAAAGGAAAGAAATGTAATGAGACACCTATCACATCTCATTGTGACATTATGGAGTTGGCATAAGTGAGTGAGCACTTGTGCCAAGTGTTAGAAAAGTGGGTGTGCTCGTTTAACCATAGACAATATAGCAATATTGCACCCAACCATAGGCACGAATGCCACCCCCGAGCACTTTGACCTTGACAGAGAGAAGAATTCTGGTAGCAAATCAATAGCCAACCAAGGCTAATGCACCAGTGTTAGAAAAGTGGGTGTGCTCGTTTAACCATAGACAATATAGCAATATTGCACCCAACCATAGGCACAAATGCCACCCTCGAGCACTTTGACCTTGACAGAGAGAAGAATTCTGGTAGCAAATCAATAGCCAACCAAGGCTAATGCACTAGGCAAGGATAACCAATACTGATTAGAAAGTCCAACCCAGAAAGACCGAAATTACATGTTGCAGTAACTGGAGCTGCAACTGCTCCCCAGACTTGCGCACTACTGGATTTCTGCAGTTGCGACTTGTGTGTTCCAAATGAGCTCTGGCGCCTTATATTTATACTGCTCTCTCCAGGTTGTCTGGGCCGACTTCTCTTTCTGGAGGCTAAAGACTCAATATAAAATATTCTCTTTAGCTGACTTTACTTCTAGGGTTATGTCCAAGTCTTTTAGGGTTCTTCTTGCTTCCTGGAATATTCTAATCTCATCAAAGGTCACAAGTGGAGGTTAATACCTCCCGCAACTACCATAATATTAACACTCCCTCCTAGCTAGGGAGGTATATATATATATATAAGGAAATAGTCTTGAGCACAAACAGACCATTCGACCGGTAGCATCATCATAACCACACAGGCTATCTCATGATCAAATCACGAGCACCGTCAAAATTATCCAACTGGATAATCTCCATGACAATCAGTACAATGTCATTTGATAGAACACAATTGTGTCTATCCAATAGTAGTACATAACTACTATCTAGTGCTACACAACCATACCAAGTAGCACAAGGCTACTAACCAGTGACACATAGTCACAATCAGTGGAACGCATCCACCACAGTAGTATACAACTACTATCCAGAGACATACAATCTCTACAACAATCATATCATCTGATATCAACCTGCATAAACAATATAATGATACAAGTTGAGTCATCTAGGCCATTCTTCCACTCACGTCTATGAGATCTGGAAGAGCATCTGCCCTCATACAGTAAAAGCATCAACCATGGGCTATCTGGACTATTCTTCCCAAGCATGGAAGAATAATTGTCCCTGATTTATGAGCTTGGACCATTCACCTAACTGGGCCATTCCTCCGACACTAATCATAGTGCAACCTGGATAGAATGAGTCTGCCCTAGGGAATGCCTGTCCCTGATTGTTGAACCTGGACCATTCACCTAACTAGGCCATTCCTCCGGCACTAAACATAGTGCAACCTGAAGAGAATGAGTTTTCCCTAGGGAATGACTGTCCGAACCATTTCCTAAGGAAATGACTGTCCTGCACAATTTCCCATACATCATTTTTCATGATGGACTAGTTTTCTTCTGTCATGGCTTCTTTCCATTGTTTCTTCTGAGCTGCCTCTTCAAATGTGGTGGGTTCTTCATTTAGAAGCTTTGTCATACATGCTTCATAGTTGGAGAATCTTTTGGGCTTTTTGCTTTCTCTGAAGGTGCCACTTGGGGCTTTGAGTCTTTCTGCTTCTTGTAGAGCAGCTTCAAGCCACGCTGGACGTTTCTTGGTTTTGGGTACAATGACTGATTCAATAGGTTCACATGGTTGCATCGGATGATCAAGTTGTTATGTTTCTTCATTCTGACTTTTTGGAAGACATGTGCTTTCTTCTTTAGGCTCTTCATACTCTTCTTCTTCTATAGTTTCTTCTATGGATTTCTTGAAAGCCATCTTTTCATTGAAGGTTATGTCCCTGCTGACTTCAACCTTATATTGTTCCAGGATATAGATTATGTAGGCTTTGGATGATTCACTGTATCCCACAAATATGCCCTTCTTTCCCGAGGGTTCTAATTTTTTCCTTTTATCCTCGGGGATGTGAATGTAAATAGGGCATCCAAAGATTCTTAAGTGTTCCACATTAGGTTTCTTTCATGACAAGGCTTCTTATGGAGTCATATCCTTCAATATGCGGTGGGGACTTCTGTTCTAAACATATATTGTTGTCATGGTTGCTTCTCCCCACAAATACATAGATAAACCTTGATTGTTCATTAGTGCCTTCACAGTTTATTCAATAGATCTGTTCTTGTTTATTCTACACCATTTTGTTGAGGATTATGAGGAAGAGTTAGCTCCCTCCTAACCCCTGTCGATTTGCAAAAGGAAACAAATTACTTGGATGTGTATTCTCCTCCATTATCTGTCCTCAAGGTCTTGATTTTTTTGTTTGTGAGGTTCTCTATCTCTGCTTTGAATTCTTGAAACTTGCTGAAAACTTAGTCCTTTGTCTTCAAGAGATATAACCAAGTCTTTCTTGAGTAATCATCTATGAAGATTACATAGTAAAGAGAACCTCCTAGATATTTGACTGACATCGGACCACAAACATCTGAATGTATTAGATCTAGGATTTCCTTAGATCTATTATTGCTGCTTGAGAATGGTTTCTTAACATTCTTATCAAGAGCACATCCTTTGCAAATTCCTTCATGTGTAGATTGCAGTTCTGGCATTCCTTCAACCATCTTTTCGAGGAAAGGTAATGCTCGATAGTTGATATGAGCATACCTTCTATGCCAAAGTTCATTGGGATTGACTTCATCATGTACAAGAGTTTCATCATTTCGTTCTAGTAGTTTGTATAGTCTTCCTTCATGGGTTCCAATAACTCTAGCGTTCTCTATACTGGAGTCTCTAGACCAAGATAATACTTTTCCATCTACAAAGGCTATTTTATTTCCTTTGTCTTCTAGGCAAGATATGGATACAAGATTCTTTTCTAAACCAGGTACATATAAGACATTGCTCAAATGAACATTGTTACTTGTTTTCAATTTGATGGAGGTGTTAGTCTCTAATTTTGTCTTGGTTTAGTGAGAAACCCTTACTCTAAAACTCTTCTTGCCTATGCTTCAATTTTTGTTTTCAGTTGATTTCGATCTTTGTTTTTAGTGTCTTATGGTTTGCATTTCAGTTTTTGAATAGTTTATTCAAGTTTGAAATTGAAAGACATGGTTTTAAACGAGGTGTCACCTTATATGCTTGTTTGAACTTCATAAATTCAATTTTTGCTAAGTCATTAATAGCGCTACGGGAATAAGGCTATTCCCATAGCGCCAAAATAATCATGCCTTGATACGCGTCTGTCATCCAGATTTCGTTATGATGACACAAATCGTGGTCTGAGAGTTCGCATGTGTCCACAATAGCTTGGAATCATTTACTGATTCAAACCGTTTCATAATCCGATTGCTTTGTACCCACGAAGGTCTCATTTTAAAATCGCCCAATTCTCAATGGTCATTATATTATACCTGTCTGATTTTGCAGAATTTAGGTGCAGGTATTTGCTCAGAAGAACGTTATACACTAACAGATTGCAGGTGGCAAATTCAGAACCCGAGGGTGCTAGTTACAGAAGCCTTGGAGTTGGCTCATGCAATCTTTAAACCCTAACACAGTCAAACAAGCAATGCACAAGATAGTTTTGTTGAGCACCGAGTCACATGGAAGAAGAGACCATATGGTGTTAATGTTTCTGCCAAGTGTCAGAATAATTTATAGGTATTCAAAAGGGATTGAATGTAACACTTAGTTCATGCCACGAAGAGAGCATCTTTGAGTCTAGTCAATAAGAAAGAAGTGTTTTCAGTCAATTACCAGAGGGTCGTAAGAAGGAAATTCACCAGGGCGGTGGATTTGTTTGRATTGATTTTAAATATTCTGRCAGAGCRCMRGAGCTCCAAGTTCATGGTYGATGAAATCTGAGTTGGTGCAGCTGCTCGTAAAATCAATACCTATGTTGGAAGAATTGCTAAAGCCTATGCCTRATCRCCCAKGTGCACTTGTACTTGCACTTAACATTTTTACCAAKWTTKCCAYGAATAGTGAAACAAACAAATTGGCTATCGTTCAACACTATAAACACTTATCTCTCAAGTTGTTGCAGAGCTTAGTACTTCAGATAGTATTGAAAAGTTAGAAAGTTATTCCCAGATTTCAAAGGATTTTATCAAATTCAAAGGGAAAAATCCAGAAATGCATGAACAGAGCAAGGTAAAAGAAATTACTTCTCAATTAATTGTTCGAAACATGGGAATATAATTGTTATGGGTTATGGTTTTGGAAGCCATATATTCATGCTATGATGAAATACAATATGAAAGCAGAATGAGAGGGCCCAGTCAAATTTTATACTTAGAGGATCGATGTTAAACTTCATTCCAGAATCCTGGACAAAGGATTTTCTTATGACTATGAAGTGATCAAATTCGTTAGTGATATGAAAGTAGCAAGTCAATGTATTTCCAGGAGATCAACAAGCAGTGATCAACTCCAGATTTCAAGGCAGCTTTTGAGGGGTAATCAACAACCTCAAGATCAAAGAGTAGCTAAAGGACACCTGACAACAGTAATCTTTTAGCCAACAATAGACCCCAACAATTCAACATACAAATCCAACAGTTAAACATTGAAATTTCATCGAAGGATTTGATCAATCTAAATCAACATTTCCAGGTAACAACTCGAGTGACAAATTTTATGGAGGAAGCAGAGCACATGCCGGTTCGAGATTAAGGAAGAATGTTGTTGTTAAAAGGAAAAAGGAGAAATGTGTGCCTGTGCCTCAAGACCCTAGGAGGAACTCTACAAGAGTCACCAACAAGTACAGGCTAAGGCCCAAAGCCATGTTCGATTCTTCAATCAAAAGAGAAGATGTCATAGTGATAGAAGACCATTTTGAAGATGCAAAAGCAGATATCAAATGAAATACAAGAATGTCCCCAGTACATAAAGAATCATTAAAAGAAGAACCAGAAAAGCTACATGAAATACTCTGTTTTTTACCTGTTATAGTCATTATATTCAAGAGAGGTTACATAACAGTTGGAGATGAATTTGATGAAACCAAAAGAGGTTTTTGTTGGGAACATGCCCCTTCACAAAAACCTCTCTCAGTTTTTACACAATCACATTTTAAGAGATTCGAATTGTTCTTTGAGGGCTAATTTTCTGATAAAGCTACAGGAAATACTCTGTTATTTTTACCTGTTTTAGTCTTCTTTTTCAAGAGAGGTTGCAGAATAGCTATAGATGAATTTGATGAAACCAAAATAGGTTTTTGTTGGGAACATGCCCCTTCACAAAAACCTCTCTCAGTTTTTACACAACAATCACATTTTAAGAGATTCGAATTGTTCTTTGAGGGCTAATTTTCTGATAAAGCTACATGAAATACTGTGTTATTTTTACCTGTTTTAGTCTTCTTATTCAAGAGAGGTTGCAGAACAGCTGGAGATGAATTTGATGAAACCAAAAGAGGTTTTTGTTGGGAACATGCCCCTTCACAAAAACATCTCTCAGTTTTTACACAACTATCACCATTTAAGAGATATGATGAGATTGTTGGACCCTATTTTTCAGGAATTTACCAGATTTGTTTTCCTGAAAAATCTCATGGACAACAGTTGACAAGCCACCTCATCAATTCGAATTGGAGATCAGATTGAATCTTCTCCTTGATTATTTGAAACAAGAAACTAAACATAGATGAGGAGGTTGTTAGATCCATTTCTTTTGGATCTTGATAATTATGTATTGTTTCTATATAAACTCTGTAGATTGAGAAGTAGAGGTGGAAAAATTGGAGATCCAGGGGACCTTTTGGTGAAGCTCATTGTAAAAGGCATTTATGTTCAATTTGACACTTAATAGCAAAGACATATGAATGGTTAGACCCTCTTTTTCTACTCTGTTTTTTCTTTCTTCATGCTTGAATTCATTATTCAGATTGCAATGCTTTTTGATTATTGACTGTTAATTTATACAGTGAAAATTTTACTGTAGAGATAATTTTTCAAGTTTTGATATCAAGCTGATAGTCTTGTTTCTTTATGACATTTTGAGATGAGAATTCATGTGAAGTTGACAAATTCAAGACTTCATCTTCCTTTTTCTTAATTGGTTTAATCCATCTATGTGTCTACCTATTATTCAACTAATGGGATATGCTATGTTCTGATCTTGATTTTCATGTTATGTTCTTACCTTGAAACGAGTTTCCAACCACCTTACTCAAAACACCAAATCATAAAACCCTCAAAACACTTTTGCAATAAATCAATGATGCCCTATCTTGCCCTTAGCAGTCGAGTGCAACTTTAGGGACTAACATTTTTGGCGCCGTTGCCGGGGACGGAGACACGAAGTATTTATCCCTGGGAGAATGACAACGATTAGATCCGCTTCTTGATGGTGAACAGGAAGGGGACAGATACATGATTGTAGATCTTTCACCATGACGACTCCACTGTCTAAAGATTAATAGGCGACTCCACTGGATCCAAGCATGGAAGCCATTCTGGCTCAAAGGTTTGATTTTTGTGATTTTTCAAATGTCATTGGTTTTCCAAACCCAATTCTTAGCAGAGCTGAATGGGAATGTATCCTTCCTACGTTTAAAGGCGAAGATTGGGAGGTTCCGGCTGAGCATCTGCTATATTTTCATGAGTTTATTCATGGACGTTAGATTGTGCATGAGGATGTCAAGATAAAGCTTTTCAGATACTCGTTGAAGGGAGCAGCCCTCGATTGGTGCAGATAGCTTCCAGCTTCAAGTATTAATTCGTTGGCAAGTTTTCATGATACTTTCAATACATTTTATAAAGAAAAATTTTCAGCTGAAAGTCTTTTTGAAAATTGTTGTGATGTATTTGAGAAGCATATACAACATAAACTAGAGTTTTCATCTGTTTGCAAGGATGGAAATCATTTTATTAAGGAAGATCTGCCAGATACCATTGATGATAGGACAGATGATTTCATAGTTGTAGATGCATTTGATCTTATTCTTGATGCACCTGCAGTTTCTGATTTGAATGGAAAAGCTCATGTTTATGATGAGTATAGAGAACACGTATTTCCTCAACACATTGTTGATAAAGCATATACACATAACAGTATTGATGAAGGTTATCAACAACCTGTTATCTTTATGGTGACAGAAGCTGAGCAACAACAGATTTATGAAAACAACCTGCACATTAGTCATGAACAGTTGAAACCAGTATATGGCAGCTGTCCTGGATCTGATGAGGAGCATCATGAGCATCACAAAACTGATAGAGAAATGTTCCAACAACAATTGATGCTTGCTTCTGGGTCAACTGTTGAGCAGTCAATATATGGATTTATAGAACTTGGAAATGACATTCATGATCAACAACCTAATGAGATCAACTATGAGGAAAAACACCCTTTTGATTTTAAAAAACCAGGTAAGATCATACATGAATTTTATGATCCAGTTGCTATATGGATAGAGTCACTATTCTTAGTAATGCCATATATTACAAAGTTTGGCATGATGGTTTGCAACAACAAACATGAGCTGTCTATGGTTTCCTTGTTGTATATTTTGTTCTCTTTTCATGTTTTTCGCTATGTATATGAAGACAGGTCAAGCAATTTGTTGCTTGAATTATTTTTCTGGAAATTTATATATACCTGAAACATTTATTCTTAGCAGTTAGAATAGGGTAGCATAGATGAATAAGCTCATGGCTGAGCATTTCTAGTTTGCACAATACGTGGGGTTTTCATCTAGTATTTGGTTTCAGTTTTGAAATAAAGACTCCATGCCCGATGCATATAAGGCACTATTGGCAGGGGAAGTTTGGCTTCAAATGAGGAGCAGAGTTGCAGAAGTTTGGGCCAGATTTGAATGACATTGGTTGACTCCTTAACCCAATGGACTAGGCACAACACAAAAGTTGTGGATGTCTGCAGAGTGGAAGATTTGCAGGGTCAGGATTGCACAGATGAGAAGAAATGATAAAGGCACGCTGGTCTGCAAGTTCTTGGAGTTTATTATCAAAACTCCATCCCCAGAAGGAGCCAATGTTGGTCTTTAGTTTTGTCTTGGTTTAGTGAGAAACCCTTACCCTAAAACCCTTCTTGCCTATGCTTCAATTTTTGTTTTCAGTTGATTTTGATCTTTGTTTTTAGTGTCTTATGGTTTGCATTTCAGTTTTTGAATAGTTTATTCAAGTTTGAAATTGAAAGACATGGTTTTAAACGAGGTGTCACCTTATATGCCTGTTTGAACTTCATAAATTCAAATTTTGCTAAGTCCTTAATAGCGCTACGGGAATAAGGCTATTTCCATAGCGCCAAAATAATCATGCCTTGATATGCGCTTGTCATCCAAATTTCGTTATGATGACACGAATCGTGGTCTGAGAGTTCGCATGTGTCCACAATAGCTTGGAATCATTTACCGATTCAAACCGTTTCATAATCCGATTGCTTTGTACCCACAAAGGTCTCATTTTAAAATCGCCCAATTCTCAATGATCATTATATTATACCTGTCTGATTTTGCTGAATTTAGGCGCAGGTATTTGCTCAGAAGAACGTTATACACTAACAGATTGCAGGTGGCAAATTCGGAACCCAAGGGTGCTAGTTACAGAAGCCTTGGCGCTGGCTCATGCAATCTTTAAACCCTAACACACAGTCAAACAAGCAACGCACAAGACAGTTTTGTTGAGCACCGAGTCACATGGAAGAAGAGACCATATGTTGTTAATGTTTCTGCCAGGTGTCAGAATAATTTCTAGGTATTCAAAAGGGATTGAATGTAACACTTAGTTCATGCCACAAAGAGAGCATCTTTGAGTCTAGTCAATAAGAAAAAAGCGTTTTCAGTCAATTACCAGAGGGTCGTAAGAAGGAAATTCACCAGGGTGGTGGATTTGTTTGGATTGATTTTAAATATTCTGGCAGAGCACAGGAGCTCCAAGTTCATGGTCGATGAAATCTAAGTTGGTGCAACTGCTTGTAAAATCAATACCTATGTTGGAAAAATTTCTAAAGCCTATGCCTGATCGCCCAGGTGCACTTGTACTTGCACTTAACATTTTTACCAAGATTGCCACGAATAGTGAAACAAACAAATTGGCTATCGTTCAACACTATAAACACTTATCTCTCAAGTTGTTGCAGAGCTTAGTACTTCAGATAGTATTGCAAAGTTAGAAAGTTATTCATAGATTTCAAAGGATTTTATCAAATTCAAAGGGAAAAATCCAGAAATGCATGAACAGAGCAAGGTAAAAGAAACTATTTCTCAATTAATTGTTCGAAACATGGGAATATAATTGTTATGGTTTTGGAAGCCATATATTCATGCTATGATGAAATACAATATGAAAGCAGAATGAAAGGGCCCAGTCAAATTTTATACTTTGAGGATCAATGTTAAACTTCATTCCAGAATCCTGGACAAAGGATTTTCTTATGACTATGAAGTGATCAAATTAGTTAGTGATATGAAAGTAGCAAGTCAATGTATTTCTAGGAGATCAACAAGCAATGATCAACTCCAGATTTCAAGGCATCTTTTGAGGGGTAATCAACAGCCTCAAGATCAAAGAGTAGCTAAAGGACACCTGACAACAGTAATCTTCTAGCCAACAATAAACCCCAACAATTCAACATACCAATCCAACAGTTAAACATTGAAAATTTCATCGAAGGATTTGATCAATCTAAATCAACATTTCCAGGCAATAGCTCGAGTGATAGATTTTATGGAGGAAGCAAAGCACATGCCAGTTCGAGATTAAGGAAGAATGCTGCTGTTAAAAGGAAAAAGGAGAAATGTGTGTCTGTGCCTCAAGACCCTAGGAGGAACTCTACAAGAGTCACCAACAAGTACAGGCTAAGGCCCAAAGCCATGTTCGATTCTTCAATCAAAAGAGAAGATGTCATAGTGATAGAAGACCATTTTGAAGATGCAAAAGCAGATATCAAATAAAATACAAGAATGTCCCCAGTACATAAAGAATCATTAAAAGAAGAACCAAAAAAGCTATAGGAAATACTCTGTTTTTTTACCTGTTATAGTCTTTATTTTCAAGAGAGGTTACAGAACAATTGGAGATGAATTTGATGAAATCAAAAGAGGATTTTGTTGGGAACATGCCCCTTCACAAAAACCTCTCTCAGTTTTTACACAACAATCACATTTTAAGAGATTCGAATTGTTCTTTGAGGGCTAATTTTCTGATAAAGCTACAGGAAATACTCTGTTATTTTTACCTGTTTTAGTCTTCTTCTTCAAGAGAGGTTGCAGAACAACTGGAGATGCATTTGATGAAACCAAAAGAGGTTTTTGTTGGGAACATGACCCTTCACAAAAACCTCTCTCAGTTTTTACACAACAATCACATTTTAAGAGATTCGAATTGTTCTTTGAGGGCTAATTTTCTGATAAAGCTACAGGAAATACTTTGTTATTTTTACCTGTTTTAGTCTTCTTATTCAAGAGAGGTTGCAGAACAACTGGAGATGAATTTGATGAAACCAAAAGAGGTTTTTGTTGGGAACATGCCCCTTCACAAAAACCTCTCTCAGGTTTTACACAACTATCACCATTTAAGAGATACGATGAGATTTTTAGACCCTATTTTTCAGGAATTTACCAGATTTGTTTTCCTGAAAAATCTCATGAACATCAATTGACAAGCCACCTCATCAATTTGAATTGGAGATCAGATTAGATCTTCTCCTTGATTATTTGAAACAAGAAACTAAACATAGATGAGGAGGTTGTAGATCCATTTCTTTTGGATCTTGATAATTATGTATTGTTTCTATATAAACTCTGTAGAATGAGAAGTAGAGGTGGAAAAATTGGAGATCCAGGGGACCTTTTGGTGAAGCTCATTGTAAAAGGCATTTATGTTCAATTTGACACTTAATAGCAAAGGCATATGGATGGTTAGACTCTCTTTTTCTACTCTATTATTTCTTTCTTCATGCTTGAATTCATTATTCAGATTGCAATGATTTTTGATTCTTGATTGTTAATTTATACAGTGAAAATTTTACTGTAGAGATAATTTTTCAAGTTTTGATATCAAGCTGATAGTCTTGTTTCTTTATGACATTTTGAGATGAGAATTCATGTGAAGTTGACAAATTGAAGACTTCATCTTCCTTTTTCTTAATTGGTTTAATCCATCTATGTGTTTACCTGTTATTCAACCAATGGGATATGCTATGTTCTGATCTTGATTTTCATGTTATGTTGTTACCTTGAAACCAGTTTCCAACCACCTTACTCAAAAAACCAAATCATAAAACCCTCAAAACACTTTTGCAATAAATCAATGATGCCCTAGCTTGCCCTTAGCATTCGAGTGCAACTTTAGGCACTAACATGAGGCTTGACCAATTCCTTCGACTGAATATGTGTTCTTATTTCCAAGTTCTACCTTGTAGGATGTCCTCTTTTCATTCATATCAGAGTTTGACTTGGTCTCTTGTCATATGCCTGGAAGATCCACTGTCAATTATCCACATGTCATCTTCAAGAGTTCCTGTGAGCGCTGAATAGTGTAGATGATTTTTCATTCATGATTTCTGTTGCCTGATAAATGGTCAAACTTTGACTTTGACCCAAACTCTGAACCTTGACGTTTTTGCCTTCTGAGAGTGCCAAGAGGTGCGTTGGACTAAGGCGCAATAGAATATCTTCTCCTTAAGTAAGGTGTTCCATCATAAGGTGTTGGGCAAGAGTTTTAGGGTTTTGAAACTGCACCTGCTAGTAACCCTTGTGGCAATGCTTCAGTGACACCACCTGCTAGAAACCCTAGCGACAGTTCTTCAACGAGCTTGATAACCTTATGTCTTAGCTTCCTTACAGTGGTTAGACTGAATGAAGGAGGTGTGGGCCCATAACATGTTAGAAAAGTGGGTGTGCTTATTTAACCATAGACAATATAGCAATATTGTCACCCAACCATAGGCACAAATGCCACCCCCGAGCACCTTGACCTTGACAGAGAGAAGAATTTTGGTAGCAAATCAATAGCTAACCAAGGCTAATGCACCAAGAAAAGATAACCAAGACTAATAAGAAAGTCCAACCCAGAAAGATTGAAATTACAAGTTGCAGTAACTGTAGCTACAATTCCTCTCCAGACTTGCACACTACTGGATTTCTGCAGTTGCGACTTGTGTGTTCCAAATGAGCTCTGGCACCTTATATTTATATTGCTCTCTCCAGGCTGTTTGGGCCGACTTCTCTTTCTGGAGGCTAAAGACTCAATATAAATATTCTCTTTAGCCAACTTTACTTGTAGGGTTATTGTTATTGGACAAATCGGTAAGTGCAGACACAAACAGATCCCCCTAGTTTCACTCCGAAACTATAACAAAACAAGACAACATATACAACTTTCCCTAGGTTTTAATTATCAAGCATACTAACTAACAAGAGATAAATGACATACCTTTTAAACGTCGTTTGTGCTCGCTAGTATCATCCTCACTCCGTTCCAAGACTTATGGGATGTTGAATCTGTAAAAAGACACAAGCCAACGAAGTGAAAGAAACAACGTATACGCAACAAAACCTATGTATGTGATCAAGGAGTCATACAATAAAATAAGACCAATTTTATGAGAAAGAAATATATCACTGTATGAAAGAATGTGGAAGAAAGATACAACCAGATGCCTTGATGTTGTCAGGTTCCTTCCAAGAGTTCCTTGCTTCTCACACACTCTTGCTCCATGGATTCTGAGATCAACAATCTATCTTGACAAAGCAAAACTCAAAGCCAACATACAAGCTTCAAAAACTCCAAGCTATAAAACTCAATAACTTTTCCAACTAAGCACTAGCCAACTAGCTTTTCCCACGAGAACTCTTCTCCTTTTATAAGCTGTAAAGGATAAGGTGAGGAGGTTAGGATGACCCCATGAGATCAGGGATGCGACTCAGATCCAAACCGATCGGATGCCACCTCACCCTCGAAGCTTTTGTTCTAGAACTTTCGAGAAATTCCTCTTTTTCCTTCGTACGAAAATCGTCACACCCTTAACACTGAGCAAACTGCGACAATGTCGCAGGCCACTGTGGTGCAACCTGTGACAATCCTATATTGTCACACCCTTAACACTAAGCAAGGTGCGACGATCCCTTTTTCTAAGGTTTTTGACAATGGAAAAGTATAATTGTCATCTTTCTGGGAAAATGTATCTTCATTCTTCTTCAAGGATTAAGACCATTGATCCTTCTAAAGACAAAGGATAGGTTTACATCATTAACGGTTATAGGGGTGATGAAAATAATGTGTAACAATTATGTCCAAGTCTTTTAGGGTTCTTCATGCTTCCTAGAATATTCTAATCTCATCAAAGGTCACAAGTGGAGGTTAATACCTTCCGCAACTACCATAATATCAACACCAAGGAGGTTGGGAGAAAATTTTCAGCAAAGGAAATTCTTCACTCTCAAAATCCGGCCTAAGGTTTCTAGACATTCTTTCTCTATTTTTCAGCCAAGGAGAGGAGGCCACACATGTGAGCTCACATGTGTGAGAGGAAGAGAAGAAACAAGTTGTACGTGTGGGTGACGTTAGTAGTTCGTGCAATTGATGTCAAAAGTCCATACAGTCCGTACAACTGACCTCAGTAGCCTTACAAGTGACGTTAGCAACCCGTACACTAGGTTTGCAAGTTGGAAGGGTTTTTCCAGAATTTGTTGAAAGTTGTAATTTTGCCAGGAGCATTGTTTTGTGCTCAGAATTCTCCAATCTGAAAATTTTACAAAACATAAGTTTTGTGTCTCCTGTGCAGGATGATTTCTCTCTAATCTTTGTATTTCCACAGTAATGTTTCTGTTATAATTTCAGTGTAAAATTATTTAGTGATAAAAACCCTAGTTTACTGTTTGAGGTCACTTGGAAGTAATTTTCAAATCTTAAATTGAGTGCATTGAATTTCCCCTGAAAATTTGACATGGTATCATAACATAGGCTCTAGAGATAGAGAGAGAGAGTCATCTCTTGACACACAAGTTGCTGCAGATTGGTGTTACTGTGGATCTGTTACTTCATGTTTTTTGCTCTGGGTAGGTCACAATGGTGAGCACTATTAGAGTGGAGGATAGGTTGGATGGGACCACTAATTGTCGGGCCTGGAAGGCTAGGCTCCTTTTTCTCTTGGAAGAGAATGATCTCAAATATTATGTTGAGATGGTGAATTCAGATCCCAATGATCCACAGGAATCAACAACCCATAAGAAGAGAGAAGTGAAGGCCAAGAGGGTGTTGTTGGATTTTGTGAATGATCACTTGATTCCTCATATTTCCGAGAAGAAGACAACAAAGGATATGTATGATGCTTTGGTGGGCTTGTACCATAGCGAGAATACTAGCAGGAAGTTGACCTTGAGGCAACAACTCTGATCTGTTGAGATGTCCAGTTCAAATAAAGTTGCTAACTACCTCATGAGGATCACTAAGATTCGTGATCAACTTGTAGCCATTAGTGAGACAATTGATGACACAGAGTTGGTGAATGTGGCATTGAATGGTTTTTTCGGGTCTTGGGAACCATTTGTGCAGGGGATTTTTGCACGAGAGAAGCTTCCATCATTTGACAGATTGTGGATCGATTGCATCCAGGAGGAGGCTCATATAGAGGCCAAGAATGACAAGCAGAGAGGTATTGATGATGAGAACTTGTTCCTAGTTTCTCACACTAGGAAGGGAAAAAGAAACGGTTCTACAAGGAGAGAGGTATCTCCAGAACATAGGAAGAAGAAGGACCTTAGCAAGGTCAAGTGTTTTTCTTGTCATACGCTAGGTCATTATGCTTCACAATGTCCACAACGGAAGAAATGGAAAGGGAATAAACAAGCATCATCAGCTGAGGTGGATGAGGTTGCAGATAGATTTCAAAGGGAGTTCCTATTAGTCTCCACCCTTTCTGGTACAATTTCTGGTAGTGGGACTTGGTTGATGGATAGTGGAGCCACATGTCATATGACAAGAGCATGAGATTTGTTCGAGAGCTTCATATAGTCTGACTCAGATTTGTATGTGGAACTTGGTATGGGTACCAAGCATGCAGTGCAAGGATCTGGAGCCGTTTCATTCCAGATGGATTCAGGAGATGTGTTGAGAGTGACAAATGTGTTATGGGTGTCAAAACTCAGGAGGAATGTGTCTTAGTCTCAGAGATTGAGAAGAAGGGCTATGAGGTATTATTCTGAGATGGACAAGTGTTGTTCAGGCCTGAAGGATCTAGCTCAAACACAGCAATGGTTCTTGAATTTATAAAGAACACCTTTTATAAGCTAAAGGGCAAGCCTATGCGAGTTATGACAAACAATAACAGAGTGGCAGAGGACAAGGAGCATGTAGCTCCGAAGGTTGAGCAACTCAGACGAAGTCAACCTTCAGGTTCAGGTGGAAGAGATGAGTCTTCCAAGACTGTCAAGAAGGTGTTATGGGTTGAGATGGCCCTGTAGGATGCTTAGAAGTGTGAGGCTTATAAGAGCAGGGTGTATTCCAAGAAGGGTCCAATTCATACAACAAGAATTGCTTTGTGTTAGAGGGAGCAACTATTGTAGCAGATCTAGTGTGGCAAGAAAAGCCACTTCCATTGTGGGAGATAGATCTACTTCTAGGTGATGGTGGATGGAATACCTCCCTCGCTAAGAGGGAGTGTTGATGTTTTGTAGCATCGGGAGGTATTCCCACATTGGCCTTGGTGTCAAGCATGTGGGAATCATTGTTGGCACTCTTATTGCATTTTTCATTTTGTGAAAACCCCTTGTATATTGAGTTGGGGCTTGGTTGGGGCTTCACACCCACATGGAGGAATAAACAATTCCAATTTAATGTTGAGTTTAGAAGGGGTTTCTAAACTCACTCATTAAACTCCTTTAAAAGGAGAGGTAATGTGAGGATACACTTATCACATCTCATTGTAAAATTATGGAGTTGGCATAAGTGAGTGAGCACTTGTGCCAAGGAGATTTGGGGGGGGGAAGATTTCAACAA
>JASDQU010736705.1:30427-43059 GCA_032191745.1 Picea mariana | reverse complement strand
GGGAGATTTCAACAAACAAAATTATTCACTTTAGAAAATCTGGCCTAGGGTTTCTGGACATTCTTTCTCTATTTTTCAGCGAAGGAAAGGAGGCCACACATGTGAGAGGAAGAGGATAAACAGGTTGCATGTGTGGGTGACGTATCAATCCATATAATTAGTACATGTGATGTTAGCAATATGTACAACCTGTATAGTCCGTACAAGTGACGTCAGTAGGTCGTACAATAGGTTTGCAAGTTGGAAGGGTTTTCCGGAATTTGTTGAAAGTTGTAATTTTGCCAGGAGCACTGTTTTTGTCCTTGAAATTCTCAAATCTAAAATTTTTATAGAATAGAAATTTGTGTCTCTTGTGCATGGATGATTTCTCTCTAATCTTTTTGTTTCCACTGTAATTTTTCTGTGATAATTTTAGTGTAAAATTATTTAGTGATAACAACCCTAGTTTATTGTTTGAGGTCACTTGGAAGTAATTTTCATATTTGAAATTGAGTGCATTGAATTTCCCATGAAAATTTGATAGTTGTACCTCTGGCTTAAACATTGGCATCGCCACAATATGTGTAGATCCATTATCTTAGAAAAGTAGTTCAACTTACTTTTAGGGTATAATTTCAACTGTGTCCTCAATGTGGGATCGAGAGCCTTCTAGAGAGTTTCATTTATAGTGGTAGTTATGAAGGTAGCAATAAACTTTGGATGGGGTTTCCATGGGTTGGTATTTCATATTGAGTCATGATTGCGCTTTGAGTGGATGTGCATTACCAATTGATAATTGTGGATAATTGTGTCATGAAACGATAAGGGCAACCTCTCGCACACTTATTGCAGCAAGTCAATCAAGTTAACATTTACCATGGGATTTTGTTTTTATAGTTTGGTTCATTATAAGACAATACAAAATCTTTTAATTTTGAAATAAATAAATAAAGTAAAATCACCTAAAATATTGAAATTATCCATTATTCAATCACTTAGAAATAATATCCTTGAAGGAGAAGGGATGGAACACCTACACTTATTATAAGCTAAGGCACCCAGAATAGAGTAACCTATGTGGGAAAGATCATTGTTCAAGGTTGTTCTCCATACATCTTATGTTGGATGGTTGTGTCCCTTTAGTTGTGGTCTTAAGAAAGGATTGTCATGCCTTTGACGAATTTAATGCTTATCTTGTATATCTAGCCATATGCGTTTGGCTTGTGGTTTTATGAAGAAATAATGATGTAATGATAAATTAGTTGCATTCCATTAGCATAATACTGAGTTTTTACTTCATCATGTCACCTCTTTAGTGCATTCTTAGTGGATTATTGTTTGTCAACTAGGGTTGTGTGGCAGGATTACAACAAATATTTGGAGTTTAGAGTTGTTAAGTCTCATTTTGTATTACCAACATTATGGGAAGGATGAAGGAGTTTCCTTTGTCATCATTGCAACATTATCTTTGAAGTCTTTCTCATTAGTGTATTCATCAAGGTTTATCACCCTAATGGTTCCCATCCTTCTTGGTGTATTAGTATGTTTTTGGAAAATGTAGATGACGATAGTGACCAAGAATTTTTAACAGTGTTAGTTTTTCACGAAGTTATGGCTTCATGTACGCCTTAGAGAATGATGGATTGTTACAATTTAGAGGTAAGATGTATGTGCCAAAGAATGAACATCTTCAAGTAAATGGTGTGAGATGTTGAGTCTTCAAGACTGATGAGCAAATACCTAGAATGAAGAGTAAGAAGATTATATTCCAATGACTGGTTATGTATGTGGATTGGGAGAGAGCTAATCCTTATAAGTATGAACAATGATGATTGCATGTGATGGATAAATTTTTAGGTCTTAACCATTCTTTCATGTAGATGGATTAAGCATGACATAAAACTGAAATAATGATGATTTAGTCTTTACATGCTATTCAATATAGTGGTCCTTGAATAGGTAAGATAGAAATGTAAAGTGACATAAGAACCTTGGAAAATGATCAAAAGATATACAAAACCGAAAATTTGAATATTAGTGAATTATGGCATGATAGTAAGGCCAATAATAAGTCAATGCTATTGTTTTCAAAATTTCTCTAGGCAAGAAAGAAGACATGACTAGAGATTATGGCTCTAGATGATGGGGGTTCATGTGAAAATCAACAAGGAAAATATATGAAAACTTTAGCACATTGATAAGGTGACTACATATCTCGTAAATTGTCAATCTTATGGTTGAAAGAAGAGGAAATGATAATCAAAAAACAATTAGTATATGGATGATCATATGGTACTCATAGTATCAATGATCCTTTGTATGGTTATCCTATATAGTAGTAGCCTCATTACTACCATATCAATTACAATGGAAATACATTAATTTGACAGTGCACACATAGATTGAATTGGTGTGCATTAATTCGAGGAACACTAGTGCACCTTAGTTTGAGTTGCAACAGTGCACCTTGACTCGAGACACTCCTAAGGAAAAAAAAAAAACTCTACTAAAACCTTTGATAAAACCTCCTCTTAAGTTTTTAAGTTAAAAAAAAAACACTCCTCTAACATTACAATAGGTTTTTTTTGGAGAATTTCGTTGAATCTTCTATCAATAAAAACCTCCATTAAACCGGGTTTTCCTTATAGTAGTATCATCAACACCATAAAAAAATGTTTTATGTGTTATATTTTTTGGCTCATTCAAGTCACGTCAATTCCATCTAAATTTGTTTTCTTATCTTTATTTTATGTCTTTTCTTGGATGGCATTAATGTCGATGACTAGTTCACCATCAGTTTCTTGTTCCACGTGGAGTATGTCAAATAGACATAACAACCACATTATACAAAAATAACTAGTAATACCAATGAGAATAATCAAATTGAAAGCAATGGTCATAGAACCTTGCCATCTCCAAATTTAATGTATGGACATCACCAACAATAAAAACAACATGAGGTGCAGTACAAGCTAATGCTTCCTTCTCATGATACATTATTTGTAATGGAAATTTAGAAAAGTAACAATTTGTTGGATGTGATGGATTATTAGAGGTACATGCACAACTTATTAAAATATGGTGTAAAAGGATAAAACATAGGAAATCCAATTAGCTTCCAGCATATATAACTTTTATTTATGGAAAATTCATATAATTCAAAAAGTTCACATTCTTCTAACATTGGCACATTACTTTTCCTCTAAATTATAATTCATAGGATACATATGTTCGTGTTAAGATGTCGGTTTAATATCTAAATGGTGGAATTTCTTGAAACAAATTCATACAGTTGTAGATTATAGTCGTTTTTTGTAACACATATATTTATTTAACAAAGAAATCACAATTTAAACCTAGCAAGGTCATTTGCCGACAAATATCATCACACACTTAAGTACACTATGTGCACAACTTAAGTTGATATTATCCCTCTCTAATCAACGTAGAAGACAATATTATTTTTATAAGCCCTCTCTAATGAAAATAGTAGAGAGTAGCAAGTAAAAATGAAGATAATGTTATCCTTTTGTTGGTCTTTTCATCATATTGTGTTTGTGATGAATAATAAATAAGGAAAATGTTAATTTTGCATGAAGTGGGCGAGGTGGCTAGCCTCACTAGATTTATAAATAGATGGGGAAACCCTGGGTTGGGGGGACCTAGAGAGTATAGAAGTGCTGCAGAAAGTGTGCCAGCATGGGAAAACTTAGCGATAAGGTAAATGGTATCCGGAAGGAAGGAAAATTGACCAATTTGGATGTTTGCCAGTGGATGGTAAAATCCAAGTTGTTTGTATTCTACATTTAATACTGGTTATAAGCCCACACAACTTAGGGGTCTCAGGGAAATAATTTTTCCCTAAGTATCCCTTAGAGGAAATTTGTTGGCACCATGAGAGTTGGCAATGGAAAGAGAATTGAAGGCATTGCTAAAGTTGAGGAGGTCGTCTACCAATCGGGTATAAATTCACTGGTATTCGAATTGTGATTTATTTCTTAATTTTTGATGTCTACATATTTGGTTACAATTTGATTTATGGTGTTTCTAACCTGATTTTTTTTTTAATTTAATATTAATAAATATCTTTCGGTATATTGGCGAGGAAATGTACTCACGGAAAACCCTCCTAATATTTCCCCATGTACCATGGATGGTAAGCGGGGTAAATCCTCGGCCCTGATTACAAGGCCTCGCCTCGGGGGAATCAAGAGAGTCGAACCCATGACACTTGGCTCTAAACCAATTGAGCTAAGCCTCGGGGCTAACCTAACCTGGTGTTGGTATGCGAAATTCATTTATATTATGATATGTTGATTTTAACAAGTATGATACATGGCCTAAAAGCATGCTTGAAACTCTAATGCATAATGTCAAGAATTCCAAGCTTATGAATTCTTGACACATCAAGGGGGTGATGAATAATAAATAAGGAAAATGTTAATTTTGCATGAAGTGGGCGAGGTGGCTACCCTCACTAGATTTATAAATAGATGGGGAAACCTTGGGTTGGGGGGGACCTAGAGAGTATAGAAGTGTTGCAAAAAGTCTGCCAGCATGGGAAAACTTAAAGATAAGGTAAACGGGATCTGGAAAGAAGGAAAATTGACCAATTTGGATGTTTTCCAATGGATGATAAAATCCAAGTTGTTTGTATTATGCATTTAACACTGGTTATGAGCCCACACAACTCAGGGGTCTCAGGGAAATAATTTTTCCTTGAGTATCCCTCGAAGGAAATTTGTTGGCACAATGAGAGTTGGCAATGGAAAGAGAATTGAAGGCATTGCTAAAGTTGAGGAGGTCGTCTACCAATCAGGTATAAAATCATTGGTATTTGAATTGTGATTTATTTCTTAATTTTTTTTTTCGAAGAAATGTACTTGCGAAAACCCCTCCTAATATTTCCCCATGTACCATGGATGGTAAGCATTGAAATCATCGGCCCTGATTACGGGGCCTCGCCTCAGGGGAATCAAGAGAGTCGAACCCATGACACTTGGCTCTAGACCAATTGAGCTAACCCTCGGGGCTAACCTAACTTGGTGTTGGTATGTGAAATTCATTTATATTATGATATGTTGATTCTAACAAGTATGATATAGGGCCTGAAAGCATGCTTCAAACTCTAATGCATAATGTCAAGAATTGCAAGCTTAGGAATTTACTTCCACCAAGGGGAAATCAATTTGGTATCTAGCTATATTTGCTTGATATTAAAAAAAAGAAGGTAATTTCTCCTAGGTAAATCCATTTCCTCTTCTGGCATCTTCATTTTCATTTGATTTAAATTGATGTACTAATGGATAATTTCAGACGAGTTTATAATTTTACGAGTCCAAGTTTTGAATCCACTTGATGTTGACTTATCTGCAGTTTGATTCCACACTTTGTTTTAACTTTCAAAGTCACAAGTTAAACTCTCCAAACATCGATAGTGGAAGATTTCCAAAGATTCTATGAGCTATTACAAAAATTAATTCCATTTATTGACGAAATTATATAAAGTGGAGTCTTTCATTTAACGTTATGCACATAGTTATTGGGCACACCTTAACTCCAGATACACATTGTTTACCTCTATGCCTACGTATATTTAGCTCACTCAAACATTGTTTACGATTGCTAGGCAAAGTTTTCCCCAATTGTGCATCTTATGTTGATAGAAGTAAAGTGATGGTAATAAAATTTCCACCCTGCAAAGTATTGAGAAAAGGAGACAACTTATAGTGGCCTCTGGTTTTCTATGGTATTCTCTTGGCTTGTTCATGCTTCATTTTCTAATAAGAGTTCCATATTATCAGAGGTGGATGTGATTATTTTTTCTTGATTGGTTGGAGTTTTATATTATCAGAAGCGAATGTGATTTATTTTTCTTTTCATTTATAAAAGGTATGTGTTTTGTGGCTGAAGTAGAACAATATTGAGCATGTTGTATTTCACACATAAGTTCTTGTAGATGTATGTAAATTGCAAACTTGTGGGGTTTATGCATAGTTAATAATTTCTAATATTTTTTACCAAGTATACATACAAAAAAACAATACATTTCTATTACTGAAAGTTAGTCATTCTAGACTTCCTCTTTTCTCAGTACTTCTTCATCTATAGGTGCCACTGCTACATTCAAGTCCGACAGTGTCCTCAATCTCTTCGCCTCCTTCCTAAGAGATAAGCCTGTGTCCATAGCCGGAGCATAAATCTCTGATGATCTCTCCCTATGTTCCAATTGTCGCTGCAGAGATTCCCCTTGCCTTCTCAAGAAGTCTACCTCGTCCTGTAGTTGTCCCACTAACACTCTGTGTTGAGTTAATGTTTCCAATGAAAATGTAACAATAGAACTGAGTGCATGTACCTTGATTGTGTTGATGATTACAGCTATGCGAGACATTCTCCATCTTACAAACCTGTGAGATGTGGATCATTGCAGCTATGTGAGACATTCTTCAGCTTACAAACCTGAGAGAAAGCCCCTGAGAAGGGTGTGTGGTTCCTATCTGAGACATAGCTGGAATGTAGAGATGACCTCCTCCATACAGAGAGTTGAGAAGAACTCCAGATGATTCTCCTGTGTAACATAGTGAGAAAGTTGATCTGCAGAGTTGGACGTGCCTGTGGCTGAGCATAAGGTGAACGTGTGAAATCCCAAAGTGCTGGGTGCATCGTCATGAGAATAGAAATGAAGATGATGTATTAGCCTCCTCTGAGCAGAAGAGTTGGCGAGAAACTCGAGATGACTCTCATGTGTAATGTAGTGGGAAATAAGATTTGTTGATTGGGCATGCATGTGGACGAGCACAGGTGAACGTGATCCTAGTGGTTGAGCACTAGTGAACACGTGGTTCTTCTGTGTAATGCAGTGAGCAAGAGATATGGACATCCCTATGGATGTGCCCCTAGTGGATGAGCACTAGTGGGTGTATCAGATCCCTTGCTATATTGTTCAAGAGTCAATTCTGTTTGTAACCTTAATTGTAATGTAAAGGGTACATGTCGGCCCCGCCTTAACGTGACTGGTAATTAATGTAGAAGATAATTAATCTGATTAATATTAATTATATTATAATCTAGTGAGGTCAACCCTATTATGCCAATAGACACTTATGTTGAAAGGTTCAGGTTAGTATAAGTAAAGGTAAATTCCCCATCGAGGAATCATATCTTTCATGTGTGTTTGGAAATTTCAACAAGTACATCCTCTTGGGAAAAATGCACACCTCTCTTGGGCGCTAGTCTTCTAGGGTTTAAGCACCCTCTTGTGTGCTAGGTCTTATTGGTAGTGAAGGTATTTCTCTTGAAGAATATAACAAAGGATTTGGTTGCGTTTTCTTCCCTTGTTGAGAAGGGTTTCCTAGGATACTTCTTGTGTTCTTGTGCATGGTGTTTCTTCTTGTGATCTTGGTTGCTGCAACATTATTGTTTATGGTTAAGACAAATGCAAAAAATGGAATGACCTACATGATTAACCTTTCTCATAGAAAAATCAACATGGTATCAGATCATATGTCTTGAAGAACCCATTGCACAAGCTACAAGCTTTTACCAGTCACCCCCCCTCTCTTGCAGATCCGTATGACCCTCCTAGGGTTCCCAAAAATTCTGTATGACCCTCTTATTTTGAGTGTTTTAGCCCCTAAAACTTGGATGTTGAGGCAAATTTTGGCATAGGAGATTACACCCTTCTCCAACGCACCTCTAGAGACTCTTAAAATGAAATTCCGATCATTTTGAAATTTTGGCCCTATGCTTTCTAGGGTTTCGCTAATTTCTGCAGAAATTTCAGAATTAGGGTTTCTGCAATGCATTGAAGGAGCTCTTCATCTCACCAATGTTCTCCTATATTTTAAAGGCTTATTGTTGGCAATCATAAGTCCAACAAAACCTAAAAGTGCTAGCCTATCCTAGCTGTTAGGTTTTCTAGCCCAGTTGACAAGGGTTTGTGAAGAATCTAAAATTATGATGAACATACCATTGATGGAAAATAAGCTTGATGGATAAAGAAAATTCAAGTTCCTGTAAGACAAGACTTCATAGGAATACTTATTGTGGGTGATACAAAAAGGTGGCACTATGACTACCCTCTTCATGAAGATGTCAATAGGACAGAGATCAACGAGGTGCCATTGGAGAAATCATATCAGCACCCTCAGGTATGCACTTGTATATATATTATTTGTATCATTGTCATGAGAGAAATTGCAGGAGGAAGGAACCTTCTTGCTGAAGTCATGGATCCAGAGGGATCTCAGTGAATTCAGAAGAACAACACACTGAAAGTGAAGACCCTAGGTTTGATTGTTGAAATTTTCATTCCTCTAACCTATATTTCTAAAGTTTGCTACATTACAAGTAGGTGTTGTAGTTGTGACAACAATCCTTAAATTGTTTTGATTCTAGAGATGTACTCATCATTCTCCTTTAGGAGATATTCTTCTTTTGGTTCCTCTTGTTTTCTTGTTCTAGACATGTTAACAACAAAGGAAGATGTTTATCCTTCAGAAGGAGCCAATTGACTCAAAGGGAGTCAAAACTATTTGAGAAAGAGGAAGAATAGAACTATCATTGAGGAAACCAATGCAATAATACATGATCAAAATCCTTCTATGATTCTATGGGAAGAAGCATGCATGACACAGTATATGGTCAGAACAAAAGTCTTCACCAGACTTTGAAAAACATAACTCTTGAAGAAGCCTTCACTGGAGTGAAGCCTGAGATTGAACACTTTAGGATATTTGGGTGCCCAGTGTATTTTCATGTACCCAAAGAGAAGAAGTCCAAGCCAGACCCTTTAGGGAAAAAGGATTCGTTTATGGGATAACAATGAATTTTTGAAGACATTCCAGACCGACATCCATGTTCAAAGACAAATTGAGACAAGCAGAGATGTTGAAGAGATAACATTTCAAAGATCCAAAGAATCTCAGATAGAGATTGATAGTGAGACAATGCCTTCTCCCCCTTTAGCAGTTCATAGGGAGACAAACATTATTCTAGCTGATCCAGTTGCTCCAATTGACATGTTCAGAGATATTGCAGTAGGGCATAAAAGGTCTGCCTAGGCTCACTCTGCAGGAGGCAGAGAAACATACAAGACTCTCAAGACACATCCCGAGAGAACAAAGAGATTTTTCGAGCTACTCTTCAACCATGAGCCACATCATTGATTATGAGCCTTCTTGTCATAGAGAAGCAACAAGAGAACAGGTATGGCAAGATGCCATTACAGAAGAATACTAGTATATCTTAAAAGAATGATGTATAAGATATTGTTCAGAGACTAGGAGGGAAGTCTATGATGAATTCCAAGGGGATCTATAAGATCAAGCATGCAGCTGATAGAAGTGTCAAGAAATATAAAGCAAGATCTATAGCCAGAGGTTTCTCACAAACAGAGGGAGTTGTCTATGATGAGAGACTTGATCCAATAAACCCAATACACTTCCATCCGTACTACCATCCATGAGTTGGAAACTATATCAGATGGATAGATTCTTGATGAGTTTAGGTTTCAACAAGAGTGTTGTTGATCCAAACCTATATTATTACAGTGTTGGCGACGAGAGCCTGATTTTGATGACTTATTCAGAAAGCCTTGTTGTTGGATACAAGTAAGATTTGACTTCTGATTCCGAGATGAAGGATATGAGTATGATGCACCACTTCTTGGGACAAGAAGTAT
Organism: Picea mariana; assembly: GCA_032191745.1. NCBI lineage: Eukaryota > Viridiplantae > Streptophyta > Pinopsida > Pinales > Pinaceae > Picea > Picea mariana. The sequence continues at coordinate 33,398 of JASDQU010736705.1, read as the reverse complement.
GACAAAGGATCGATGACATTTTTCTAAGTCAAGGAAAACATACAACGAGATATTAAAAGAAGTCCAGTTTGACAGAATTCAAAAACACCATGATAGATTTGAAGAAAATGAATGATGATGATTTAGACAAGATTGATCCACAGCTAGCCCGCAAGGGTGTAGACGGATTGGCAAGTGTCGTGTAAATGGAAGGAAATATGTAAAAAGAGGTCTCAAGTTCGATTCTCACCCCGATTTATCCGGAGGCGTTCTTGCGGGCAGTGTTATTCTCCCTAGGGTTTATAAGGCAACCGACAGGATTCGACCCTGTGTCACGCGAGTACGATACTTCCGTTGTTACCGATTCCCCTAGTTACAAAAAAAAAAAAAAAGAAAAAAAGATTGATCCACAGCTGATTGGATCATTGATGTATCTGACTAACACCAGTCCTGATTCATGCTTTGTAATGAATGTACTTAGACAATTCATGAGCCAACCAAGATAGACTCACTTGATATCAATAAAGCATATACTGAGATATGCCCCCAGTGTGAACTTGAGTTTGCAGGATATGCAGACACAGATTGAGTAGAGAGTACAGTGGACTGGAAGAGAACATCCGGTTGTTGTCTTACCATAAAAGTTGTCATGGGTTCCTGATGCAGCAGGAAACAAAATCTCTGTGGCCTTGAATACCACAGAAGCAGAGTATGTATCATTGAGTGTGCGAAGCAATATGGATTCACAAGCTTCTGACATATTTAATTGATCATGAGATGGATCCTATGATGATAACCAGAGTTGTGTGTAAAACTCTTTTGAGAACCGAGTTTTTCATGATAGATCAAAACATGTTGAGATAAAACATCATTATATCAGAGAGATGATGCAAAGGAAAATAGTACACATTCAATACCTTCCTACACATGAGCAGATTGCATACATCTTCATCAAGTTAACTTGGTGAAGAATACCTCCATAATTGAGAGGGAGTGTTGATGACTATAGCCAAGACAAAGTTCAAAGTACATCCGTGTGAGACTTGACACGATGAAGAATGCCTCCCTCGCTGAGAGGGAGTGTTGATGATTGCAGCTATGTAAGACATTCTCCATCTTACAAACCTGTGAGATGTGGATCATTGCTGCTATGTAAGAATTCTCCAGCTTACAAACCTGAGAGAAATCCTCTAAGAAGGGTGTGTGGTTCCTATCCGAGACAGAGCTGGAACATAGAGATGACCTCCTCCATACAGAGAGTTGATAATAACTCCAAATGATTCTCTTGTGTAACACAGTGAGAAAGGTGATCTGTAGAGTTGGACGTGCCTGTTGCTAAGCACAAGGTGAACATGTGAAATCCCAAAGTGTTGGGTGCATCGTCTTGAGAACAAAAATGAAGATGATGCATTAGCCTCCTCTGAGTAGAAGAGTTGATGAGAAACTTCAGATGACTCTCCTATGTAATGCAGTGGGAAAGAAGATCTGTTGAGTGGACGTGCATGTGGGCGAGCACAGGTGAACGTGATCCTAGTGGCTGAGCACTAGTGAACAAGTGGTTCTTCTATGTAATGTAGTGAACCAGAGATATGGGCATCCCTATGTATGTGCCCCTAGTGGATGAGCACTAGTGGGTGTATCAGATCCCTTGCTATATTGTTCAAGAGTCAGACTTTCCTGTAACCCTAATTGTAATGTAAAGGGTACAGGTCGACCCCACCTTAATGTGACTGGTAATTAATGTAAAAGATAATTAATATGGTTAATATTAATTATATTATAATCTAGTGAGGTCGGCCCTGTTGTGCCAATAGACACTTTTGTTGATAGGTTCAGGTTAGTATAAGTAAAGGTAAATTCCCCATTGAGGAATCATATCTTTCATGTGTGTTTGGAAATTTCAGCAAGTACATCCTCTTGGGAAAAGTGTGCACCTCTCTTGGGTGCCAGTCTTATAGGGTTTAAGCACCCTCTTGTGTGCTAGGTCTTATTGGTGGTGAAGGTCTTTCTCTTGAAGAATATAGCAAAGGATTTGGATGGGTTTTCTTCCTTTGTTGAGAGAGGTTTCCCATGATACTTCTTGTGTTCTTGTGCATGGTGTTTCTTCTTGTGATCTTGGTTGTTGCAACATTATTGTTTATGGTTAAGACAAATGCAAAAAATGGAATGAACTACATGCTTAACCTTTCTCATAGAAAAATCAATAGATTGTTAGTTTATAGATTGTTGTGAAGTTATCCTCCACAACTTCCTCTCCCCATGCCGAGCTTTCCCTAGCAACTTCCATTGTGTTCATTGTGCCTAGGAAATTTAAACAAGAACCAAATTGGAGGTTATGCACCACACGACTTACCAAAACGCCTTCAGGATTGCCTCACACCAAAGTATGACCCAAGAACGACGATATTTTCTAGGGAAAGTGAATGGATATGCAGTCCCGAGTACCACCTCTACTAATTATCAAGATTCTAACTGTTGAAATAATGTAACTGCGAAGATCATTCTTATTATTATTTTGTTATTGGATTAAATCCCCATTGTGGATTAATCACGTCATTATTATTATTATTATTATTGGATTAATTCCCATTGAGGATTAATCATGTTGGTAATTGTATAAGGACCAAATCCCCATTGTGGATTAATCATGTCATTATCATTATTATTATTATTGGATTAATCCCCATTGAGGATTAATCATGTCGGTAATTGTATAAGGACCAAATCCCCTTTTGTGGATTGGTCATCGGACAATTACAAAGTGTTGAATAAGAAGTCGGCCCTAACAGTTATAATGGAAGGCCCAGAATTAATTAAAGGTGGGTTTACCCACCCAGAGTGAGAGGTCGACCCTGCCAGATGGTGACTCTTCACACGTGCCAGATTGATATAAATAAGAGGCTAGCGCCTCACTTCTTAGACACACTTCACTTGCTCATTATCTTATGAGGCAAGCTGCAATTGGAAGTTGGAGAGAGGAGAAGAAGGGTGG